>CAHIKZ030000392.1:235000-352500 GCA_903632075.3 Acanthosepion pharaonis
ACGTAATGAGGAAGATCTAATACTATACAAGGTCTTACCTGAAAATATTCAACTATTAGCAAAAAGAAAAAGGCCTGTTTGGGCAATAGTGCCTTAGTCCTTTCCTAAGTATTCTCCTTGGGATCTTACATGCTTATCCCAACATCCATCTCATTTTACAAAATAATCCTCTTTTGGGATTGTTATCAGCTTCCTTACCATGTTCTTAAGCATTAATCTTGTTCATACTTTTGAACAGAGGTAGCCAAACTGTAGCTCATAAAGCTATATGCAGTTGTTTGACCTTTAATATGTGGCTTGTGGAAATATGTTGACTCAGCTCCTTTTTTCATCACATTTAATGTAAAAGATAAATAAGAAAAATCTCAAACTTTATAATTATTTACTGACTTTGAATTGATACCATGTTAGATTAAAACGCATGTTTAATGCTAATGTAACAAAAATGTGTAAATTTTGTTCATGTCTTGTGGCTCTAAAACATTTGAATTTTATCATATGTGGCTCTTAGATTAAACAAGTTTGGCTATCCTTGTTCTAGAGTCTCTTTTTCAATGGTGATTCCAGCTTTGGTAAAAGCCAGAAGTTGTATGGAGCAAAATCTGAAAATGGGTGGCAGCTGGTATCTGACAGGCCTGTGTAATGAAATATTTTCCCCGGAAACCTTGCCTATAACATTATTGTGAATATAAAATCATAGCACACACATTCACTCAATGCTATCTCATTGCCAACCCCACAGGAGAGCCTTCATACATGTGCAGTAAAATCCTTTCTGATTAGTTGCCAAATTACATTAAAGCCACACAAACAATTCTCTAAATATTCAAAATGGCTGGAGGCTTTCCAGGCAGATCTTGTATAGATCCCATTTGTAGATTTATATTTAAGTTTACTAATCTTAGAATTTAAAAATATTTCTTGGGGAATACTCTTTTTTTTTTTTTTTTTTTTTTCCAAGAAAATCTGAAAAAAATCGCTGCAAAGTTTTGGTTGAAAATTGCACATCTTAATATTAGTACCAAATTATTTGGGCATGTGTCCATCCCTAGAATGTGAGCATTTATTAATTTAAAGTATCATGGAGAAATAAACTCTTCTGCTATATGAAATTGAACAATATTTACTGGTGTGTGTGTGTGTGTGTTTTTAATTTGTAAAATCTTTATACAATATTCTCAATCTATGTATAAAATTCTGTGAATTCCATTAGTCCATCATACACTCTAAAATAGCCATAGATTGACTGGTCAAAACCAAATTTTGGGGAGAAGTGCAAACAGGTAAGTGGGGTACATAGTACAGTTAGTTTTTATGCACCTTAGAAAAACCATGAAGTAAGGTTTTTGTCAAAGTAAAGGATTTCATTAAGACGAATCAAAGTCAGCAGTAAATAAATCAATGTTATTGGTGAGAAGAATTGTCTTGTCAAACACAGTGAACCAACTTCCTTAGCAGCTGACCTAGCAATGGATTCAATATAGTCTTTCCACTTTGTCAGCTGAGAATGTGCAATGAGTCACTCTCCTGAAAATTAGCATGGGCCATGCTGATAGAAGACAGAAAGGGGTCTCTCAAATAATTAATCAAGAGAAGTTAGTTTTGGATGTGTTAAAATTAACAAGCCATCCTTTGCTGCAGTCAACAACAGACTGAAGGTTGTTTTAGACATCAGCCACCGATTTGACCCTGTCGAACAGATCACTTACTATTGAGATATGAGTAAATGGTTGTCATCAGCATAGATACCAAGTTTAGAGCTGATGTTATCGGGAAGGTCATTAATGAAAATCGAAAACAAAGTAGGACCAAGGATAGAGCCCTGGGACTTATGTGCAAATACTGTTGGGAAAAGTATGAATCCATTCTTCTCTCCCCAGCTATGGGTTAATTAGTATAACTTGTATCACTAAACCATTATTATCTCCCTCCAAAAATTCTTAGAATCTAAAAATATTTTCTGGCTTTAAATAACTTGCAATGGATTGATAAGGCATAGAAGACAAATCAATCAATCAATGTTTTCTTTACCTGATACATGACCTTTTCAGAAATATTGATGTGACCTTTTAAAATAAGGTAAACAAGGAAAAGATTTGGTAGAAGGAGCCTGTAGAATAAGTACAAACAAGTGGTAATATGAAAAAGAGAGGATATAAATGGAAAAGTAGAGATAGTATCAAGACAGTAAACTAATTATAAAAAAGGAAGTTGGAAAAATAAATGAATATAGCTGTAGACTCTGCTGTTTTGACCAAGATAATAAGTGGGATCAAAATAGCAGAGTTCTGCAGTTCATTGAGTCATTTTTGTATTCAAAATAAAACATTATAAATAAAAAAAAAAATAAAGTGTGCATCTGAATATCTTTATTCTAAATGTGAGGCACTTCTCCTCCAATGCTATAAATTAAGAAAATATCTATATAAATCTATGTCAAAAGATGCTGAATAAACAGAATCTCAGATTTATCTATATTATATATTTTCTTTCAAGATATTTTGGTCAAAATTATTTTCTTGTTCAAAATGGTAGGATCTGTGGCTATATTCATTTCTTTACTCTTTTTTTATTTTTTATTTTTATTTTTTTTTATAAGTGGTCTACTCTCTTTACACACTCTCTCTCTACTCTCCTCTTTTTCTCTCCCTCCCTCCCTCTCTCTTGTTGACATTACCAGATTGATTGGGATCATGATTATGCTAATTAAATTTCCTTGTAACTACTAGTACTTTAGTAAAAAGAGATAAGACTAATGGAATGATAATTCAAGAGATCAGAAGGTTTACCAGAGTTCTTAAAGACAGAAAATACAGAAGAGGGTTTTGAACAAGTTGGAAAGCAAGAAGCAGCAAGGCATTTCAAACCACTCAGTGGCATTATCACTTTACTTGGGGAGTGAAATTATTTAAAAATAAATAATTTACTTTCTGATATATGTTGCAGGATAAAGCAATGGATAGAAAAATGATATTGGAAAACTGTTTTCTTGTGGTCCTTCATTGATAGAGAATCTAAATTAAATCTGACTGGATAAAGAAAAGGGAACACTATTTAGGCAGATCAGCCCAGAGAAAAAAACTGAATGTGACCAAACTACATTTAATTGGGGTATTAACTTATAATTTCAAAAAAATTGTTCCTTTTTAGAGTTTATCCATGTATCAATTTAATTTTAAAAATAAGAATTTTCTCTAGGTCAACACAAAGAATAAAAAAGTTTTTTTTTTTTTTTTTTTTTTTTTTTTTTTGCTCTATATCAATTTTGCCTTGTCCCAGTAGATGTATGAGTTTCAGTTATTTGCATCCACAGCATTTTTTTCTTTTGTTTACCCCTAAAATTTGCCTTTTGAAGGCTTACCATTGTTCAATGCAATAACATGGTGACACAACAGATATAGTCATTAAAAAAAAACAAATATGTATATATAGCTGTATATAGGCCATGGTCAATTTGTCAGGGAAGTAACTTCTAGTTATGGGTTAATTAGTAGAACTTTTATCAGTAAATTATTAGCGCCAAAAATTCTTACAATCCATAAACATTTTCTGGCCTATATTTAAAAAACAAAAAAGGCTGAGTTGTAAAAATAAATAAATAAATAAATCAATCAATGAATATATGTATAATGTAAATGCATTGCTAATGATTTTACATTAGAAAGGCATTAAAAATTACTTACAGTAATGAAATAGCCTGTAAGATTCGCTCACTAACCATATTAGTATGCTAGATACTCAGCTAACATCATTATAATTAGTTGGTTTTAATACAGGATATTTTGCATACAGACATGCAAAAAAACAAAACACCATTGAGTACATAAAGTGCTATAATTCAAAGTCTGGTAAGACAAATGTGAGCAAGTAATATATATATATATATATATATATATATATATATATATATATTATTATTATTATAAAACTCTCAAGAGTGCTGTTATTGAGTCTTATCAAAATAGGAATCCCCACTCCAGCTTCTTTCCAATCTCACCTTTCCTGAAAGAATTACTACTTTTACAAGCCAATATTCACGGCCACAAAATGTTAAAAAATCAAAAGGAAATGGTAAAATCCCTTACCTCATGTTTTTGAAGATGTACAGCAGATACATCTATCCCAAACCATAACAATCTGATCACAATTTAAACAATATTCATTTATTTAAAAAATAATGTATTTCTTGAATATTACTCACTTTTGTGTCACTAGACTTTATCAGGTGACTGAATGTTCTCAAATTTAAAAGCCATGATAAAACAATATCCTTGCTCTTGTATATAAACACATGCAACAAAATAATCCTTACATTTTTCTTGATAAAGTCCCTCAAAGGATGATACGTGTTGGTAAGAATATTTTTCCCTTGTCTTTATATATATATATATATATATATATATATATATTATAATATTTTTTGTTTAAAGATATGATTCCTTCGCTACATAAGAGTTCTCGCGTTTCAAAAACGGGAGCCGAAATCATCCAAATAATTATTAAAATTAAGTTGGATTGTGGTGTTTAGTCCCGTTTCATCTTCAAGCGAAATTTTAGGAATAAGCTATCTCTCGGTTTACGTGTATTTTTAGGCACGGTCCGTTACAGAATTCGTTATTGTGGGAGTGGCTAGACTATTTTCCTTCGTTAGATGGTCAGATTGTTAATTCTTATCAATAGATTCTTCATCTTCTGAGAGGTTTTGCTAAGGTCGGGTAGGGTATCTATTTCAAGGTTAATGTTTGCGGTCACCCTATAGTTAGTTCCCAGTGAGGGATATTTTTATGGCACGCCTATAATTGTTATGTGTCTGGGGAATTGTCTTTTATTATTGTCCATCTGATTATCTATTTATTTATTTTTTTATTCAAGTGGGTGTTTTATATACAGATCGCGTTGCACTGAATTTCAATTTGTTTTTTTGTTTTTTGACGGCTACAAAAAGGGTTTTTCCTATTTAATGGTTTGGCTAAGCTTTTAAGAATTTTACTTAGCTATGGGATTTTTTTTTTTTTTATATGATAATTATTTAATGCGAAAGTTTGTTGATGTCTGCAAAAAACCATTAACTCCTGCCTATGGTTTAATAATTTCCCTGTAGGCATAAAGGGCATGGGTCATATATATATATATATATATATATATATATATATATATATGTGCAATGTCCCTTCAGGATATAGCCAATCATGGATCACCACAGACTCCTTTTCTTTACTATCTGGAAGGATGTACAGGAAGAGTAATGGATAGAAGCTCATAATTAAAAATTGAAGAGTCAAGTTTGAATTCCAGTCGGGTTCATTACCTTCACTTACATGCAAATACGCTTGGGAAAGGTATAGATATATCTCCTTCTCCAAGCTATGGATTAAATAGTAGGACTAAAAAAAATCATTGTTATTCTCAAAAAATTAATGCAATATTCATTTACAAACAAAAAAAAAAGTTATCCTTAGAATTCAAAATATATATTTTAGCTTTAAATAACCTAAAAAGTGTTAAGCTGTAAAAAAAACAAATTAAACAAATTAAATTATCTGGGAATTGCCAGGTATTCTTGGAAAAGACAGTGGAGTAGTTTCCTATTGCCTTCTCTAGAGATTTGAATTCATAATTTTCCTTCTCTTAGACTGGTTGCCAGCCAAAGCTAGAGTGTGCAGTTATCAAACCTATAACTCGAGGTGGGAGATGAGTCAAATCATGCATTTTGCAAGGGCATTTATATAAAAAATAAATACAACAGTTCAGAATCTTGTATATGCCGGGTTCAAATATAGTTGGTGCTAAAATATAACGATAATGGTTTCATTTTTCTTTTTCTCCTCTTATCAGAATGTGCTATGATTTGAGTGAATAAAAGTTCTGATGCGTTTATTTATTAAATCCTCCTTTTGATATCCTGAATTGCCTGGACTGAATATTTTGTGTATTCCTCATTTCTCAGTTACTGTTTACAATGCCCAGTTTTCAAATGAAATAAAGTTTAAATCTCTATTGATTCTATTTTCACTGGTTGTGCATAGATGACACATTATAAAAACACTAGATAAGTTATCTCTTTAAATTCCATTGTATAGCTTCTAAAATTAGTGTCTGCATTTGTTACTTTCTAAAAAAAAAAAAAATGTTTGTTCAAAGATAGTGTTTAGTGTCTTTTTCTTATCGAGAGAGGGGATTGAATTTTGAGAATGTCAATTTATCCAATAAAGTAGGTACAACCAGCTTGTCTTTTTATAAAAAGCCATGTTTTTTTTTTATTTTTTTTTATTATCTCTTGTTTTGATTCTTCAATAGCAAATTCTAGAAACATAAAACTTTTTAATGTGTGCTAATAGGCTGTGTGTTTGTTAGTATGTTTGTACTTCAAACATACTCTTGATCTTCAAGCCGGCTCTTGGGTTAAGGTTAGCTTTGATTTTAGTTTCTTTTTAATCATTTTGCCCTTAGCAAGCCACTAAAGCCACCAAGAATCAAGGGACTATTGAGTGTGAGAGAATCCGAGAAAAGGGAAACCTAATTAAAGAGAGAGCAATAAAAGAGCAGGAATTAAGAAGACAAAAAATAACAGATTGACATTGCATTTAAATTTATGAGGATCAGACTTGAATGAAAGCCATAACCAAGAAGTGCAAGAGAAACTGTTAGCATAGAACTTATGATTACATCTAGCCATTTCAACTATAAAATGATGAGACTGTTGCCACTCTAGTAGTACACTAAAATTCATAAAGTCTATGTACCAAAGAGAAAAGCTTGTCTGAACAATTATCATGAAAATATTTATAGAAAAAGCACAGGGAAGCTATGTTATGGCAGTGGGGAAAGAGACTGAAGCTGAGATGCCAGTTCAAGAACAATAACGTAGATTGTATTTTATCAAGAATCTCTAAATACATAGCAGAAGTACCAGATCATATGTAGCAGCAATATTCAATATATGGTTGAATGGTAGACTTATATATGTAAGATAGATTCTGGTGAGAAAAATTGTCTAGTACGACACAGTGAACCAACATTCATAGCAACAGACCTAGTAGTTGATTCAATATAATCTTTCTACTTCATGTCGGTGGAAAAACCTTAGCCTGAGAAGTTGCATGGTGTCGTTCTCCTGGAGGTTAGCTTCAACCATATTGATGGAAAGCAGAACAAGTCCTCTAAGATGATTATTTTGTTATATTTGTCAAATATAGCAAAAATATTTTGTATTAATAAATATAACAAAATATCAATGTTTTTTTTTTTTTTGTCTAACAAATTATATATAGAAAAGTTAAATATAGTTAACTAATGAACTTCAACCCATAACAAAACTAAGCTAACTTAGCCTAACAAATACAAACACAAAATTTAGTTTGCTAGAAAAATAATAATTCTGAAATTTTTCAAACAACTGGTTATTTAGAGAAAATTTTGCAAACTTAATTAATACTCTTTTAAAATTAACAACCTTCTCAGTAGGCTAAGCATATAAATGAGTATCATATGGAAGTGTTTAATTAGGAAAGGACAGACCTTAAGTTTAAATCTTTTAAATTCCACAAACTGGTTGTTCTACAATTGATCCATGGATAAAAATGTGCATATTGTTAGCTGGTGGTTGTTAGGTCAATCTCTGGTTCAAGCAATGAATATGATCTGGTTCAGTGTGAAAAAGAAAAGTAGCATCACAAGGATAAATTAACTAAGAAGAACTGATACAAGTTCTTCCTTATCATAGGCACTGGATTAAAAATGATTTACCATCTCTGGAATAAATAGATTAAGGTTCAAATTTCTCAGAAGATAATCAAATAAGTCAGGTGTCAGAAGAAGGCCAGAGAAGACAACATTATAACAACTAAGATGTGGACATAAGTTCAAATAGATTAATCGAGAACAGTCTTTCTGTCTGAATTTCTGGGATGAGGAGTTATTATTTACACTATTAATATTTGGACTATTGTCCTCATCTTTGTTGTTGCTATCACAACATTTTGGCCTTCCTCAGGTGTATATTGATCTGTGTAACTGAACTCTTTATTTAATCTATGGGGACAGTCTGTTCCACTGTCCATGTCTACGGATATCATCTAGTTCTTATTTATGGAACTACTCGGTTATTTCTCGTTCATTTCCACTGAGTCCAAGTACACACTGCCAGACCCAGGGATTGAACTCACAACTACTATGTCGCCAAATTCATGAAACAACGCTTTAATCTACTAGGCTAACCAGATCAATATACACCTGAGGGCATACCAGCTGAAACATAACAACAACAAAGATGAGGAAAATAGTCTGTTATAATTTATGCTGTTTATATTCAGTCTTGTTTGTATTATTATCATTATTATCTGTTGTATTAAAAGTGGATGTGACAAAGATAAAACTCCTTTCATTTGTTAATAATAATCCTGAAAGCTCATCTGGGTCACCTTAATAGTTATAGACTGTGTTCTTCATCAACATGGGAATGTAGTGTGTTCCAATGCTAAGTCCTCTACATTATTTCTTTTCTTTAGCCTCTTCTCAAAATGTAGTCTTTTTTTTTTTTTTTTTTATTTAGCTTTATTTTCTGTAGTAATGTTTGTTTTAGCCAAGAAGGCTTCAGATTTCTTAATTCGTTGGTTTGACTGGCAAATCAAGCATTTATTATAAGATCAAAAGATTAGAAAATAAAGATGATGTAAAAACAGTTGTTCGCTTCGTTTGATTGACGGCAACTTTAATTAACTTTTATTGAAGCTAGCAAACTTCAGAGTTGAGCAAATCAGATCCAGTCACCTGATGGTGTATTGAAGCAACTTTTCTGACTTGCCAACATTGTATTTTACTTATTAGGAAGTATATTTGGGACGGGTGGGCTTCTTTAACCAATTTATTTTCAAAAGTTTTTCTGAATTTCAAATTAAGAAATAAAAATAATAAATTTTTTTGTTAGTTTTTGTCTTAAAGGAAAAAAACAACAACACATTTCATATAACTTGTTTTTATTTACTTACAGATATCTTTACTTATATCACTAAGTGCAGTAGGGATAGTGATCATGTGCAAGTGATTTTTGCAAAAATAATCCTTTGATTAGTTAAATTAAGTTTTTTTGTTTTGTTTGTGTATATATATATATATATATATATATATATATATATATATATATATATATATATATATATATATATATATATATTATACATTAAAACAATATTGGGGAATTGATAAAGTGGGAAAAGTTTACTTGTTTGCGTTTTGTCCTTCAGGACTTCATCAGACTAAATTTATGTTTGTATGACTACATATGCACACAAATGTGTGGTGCTGGGGATTTTAGAATTTTTAAAATATTTGTTTTCATATCTAACTGAATTCATTTAAAGTCTTTTTCTTTCCATCACTTTTGTAAGTAGGTATTCCACACTGTTATAATAAAAGATCTGTCAGGAATGGTGAAATGTTGTAAGAGCCAGGGAACAAATTTGCTGTAGATGATCTTGTGATCAAGGCACTCTCTAGACATTTACATTGTAGTGAATTGTTTTCTCCTTTGATCAAAGTAGCATTTTTTTTTTTTTTTTGTCAAAAATGTGGCCTGTCTCATTATGGTGGGCAACAAAGATATTAGGCCTTTGTAATCATGATGAGGAAAAAAATGTTCAAAATTAGAATTTTCTGACAAGCCTGTCTTTTCTCAATGAGAAATAGAATGAAGTTGGACTTTTTTGGAGAACATTTTCTTTTTTTTTTCCCCAAATGTTATATTACTGATGAAATCTAATAGTTTTGGCTTAGTTGTTTCCCAGTTATCGTTGCGGAGTTTGTAGATTGCTTTTTGTGGAACTGGAAACTTTTCATTGAATATGCCTAAATTCCTATTGAAAAGCCTAGAATGTGTGAATTTATTTTAAAAACATATTTTAATATTGCTATTTCTCTACTATTATATAAAAATTTAAAATTGAGAATTCCAAGCATCTCTTGTTTGTGAGCATCTGTGGTTGCACCAATGTAAACAAATTCAGCTCGATAAAGTCGTAAAGGACAAAATGCATCACACAAACTTTTTTCCACTTTGTCATACATATTTCTCCTCTCTGTCTCTCTCTCTCTCTCTATATATATATATATATATATATATATATATATATATCTACTAGCAGTAGAGCCCGGCTTTGCCCGGGGATGTAACAGTAAGAGATAGATCAAGTATCGACCATCATAAAGACTGAAAAATAAAATTGACAACGATTACTGTTTAAGGTTGACGGACACACATGTCTTAATTAGTTTTTTTTTTTTTTTTTTTATGAATTGGTCAAACCCAAACAAAAATATTGTTTTCAATCGTTATGAGTCTATCGATTGAATAGAATTTTGTTATAAACAATTGTCTTGTAAATGGAATTTTTAAAGCATTCTGAATGTAAAAATAAAGAAAAAAGTGTGCAAGACAATAAGAAACACTGCTTGCCAAAAGAAAAGTGAAGTTTTGTTGGAATCGGTTGAAAAATGTATTAAATCTGATCCCATATATAAACGAACACACACACAAACAACCTGGGTTTTATAATAAGTATAACTTGATATGAGTTGTCCCCCTTTCATTCTGGCGACAGAATCATGTTTTATCATGTTTTCAAATTGATTTTGTCCAAAAACAATTGTGTTTTTCCAATTTTTGGCGCTGTCAGAACCACCGCAAGGCAATTTTATGCAGTCCTGTGAAGTTTTGTTGAAATCGGTTGAAAAATGTAGGAAATCCGATCCAATATATAAATGTACAGACACACACAATCTGCATTTTATAATAAGTAAGAGATATATATATATATATTATGATGATAATAATAGTCTTATAAATGTAAGTAATTATACTCATCTGGAAAAACCTTAGGTGTTTTGGGTTGTAAATGAAAAAACCAATACACAAGGAAAAGTAAGGAATAAAAAAGAAAGAACTAAGAACATGTAATTCAGGCGAAAACAATCGACCAGAATCCAAGCTTAGTCCAAAGAAAAAAAAACCTCTGACACGAGTAAAGTAAAAATAACTAAGCAAAGTGCTCAATGCACTAAGTAGAGCAAATCTAACTACGAAACTAAACAGCCAGGCAAACTTACATAGGTTTCACCTACGCGGATCTGCATAGGTGAAACCTAGGTAGGTTTGCCTGGCTCTTTAGGTTCGTAGTTATATAGGATGCAAAAGATGTATGGCTTACTTTGTTTATTAAAGCCTTCATCAAGGTGCTTCTTTAGTTCTGTTCCTTTTATTACAATTTAATAAACAGTGTATTCAATTTACTCTGGACAAACTTTTGAAACCCGAGAGATTAGATGCATCTCCTAACTCACCCTCTGTGACTAAAATCTTCACTCATTGGTATCAGACCTTCACTTCATTCATAAAAAAAAGCAAAAAAAACTACAGATGATATTCTAAATGATAAACAAGACAAATTTGTTAACTTAATAGCATTTCCTTGAATGTCTACAATCATATTGGTGAGTATCCTATTTCCAAATCTACTGTAAATTGCCTCAAAGAATTATACATGAAACCCACAAATAAAATCTTCACTAGACATGTTCTAGCAACATGTGGACAAAGAGAAGACAGAGGTATTGCTGATTATGTTCAGGTATTACAATTACTAGCTAAAGAATGCAGTTTCAAAGCAGTTAATGCTTCTCAAAACTGAGACAACTGTATTAGAGACCCGTTCATTATCAGTTTGTGCTTTAATTCCATTCGACAGCATCTTTTAGAAAACAAAACATTTTATCTACACACACAAGCTGTTTAAGAACATTACTCAAGTTCTTAATGTTTTTGTTTTTTGTAGCATGTTGTGGTGTTGGATGAAACTACCCCTAGTGCAGCCTATTCTATGTTCAATTTCTTTATCGTGTCTCCTGTAGAGTGAGTGGCCATCATTAAATATAAATAAATGACAGAACTGCCCAACAAACAGATTTGATAAAGCTTGCAATAAACAATTAAAAGAAAAGAATAGGGCAAAAAATAGTACAAAGTAAGCAAACAATATATGCAAGGCAAATTAACAGTAATAAGGTAAAGCACCAGAAATAGGGCTAAAAGTTCACAAACTAAGAATTGGGTTTTACATACACAAGCAAATTTGGATGAACGAATGTAACATTCTGACTTCAAGACAAGACAGACCGGGACTGAGTCAGATGAAACTGAGAATTGGCCTGTTTTATTGGCTAGGAAAAAATCCCAGCATGCACTTGTGTGCTTTTGCCTATAAATTGAGGAGGGAAAAGTATTTTGCAGTCAGTTCAAGTAGATTGGATCCAACATATCCTGTTCTAAGTTTGTTATAACTGATCCATACAAAGGTATTTGAAATATTTAGTATTTATTAATTCCACATCCTGAATTTTATGATAGATTCAAGGTTTGTGACATTACAGCTTTCATTCTAATTTCAGATCATAGTTTCTGTTTTGGAAAGGTTTATCTTGAGTCCTACTTCTTGGAATATTTGGTAAAGAATATTAGTCTAAATAATAAATAGAATTACAAATATAAAGAGACAAGGGGTGGTTCAGGATGGCATAGAAGTTGGTAGCATGAAAAATAGAATCATTGAACCAGAATTATGATTGATACTACTGATGTCCTGGAAAAAGGCATGAATTCACTTTTCCCTGTACTCATATAAAACAGAATCGACTATATTTCTGGTTGAGATTGTTTATGTTCACTTCCTGTTAATGCTCTGGAGAAAGGCATGAATCCACTTTTCCTTGCATTCTCTCCCATTGCCAGCTATGTTGACAATTATTATAGTACTGGCTGACAAAGAAGATAGGTCAGTAAGCATGTGAAGAAACTACTCTCTCATGAGTACCTTACATACTGATGTATGAGCAACAATGCTGTGGCCTCTATTGTCAACCTTGAAATATAAAAGTATTGCAAATATGCCAAGAGCTTTTTTGATTTTTAAACTTTTAAACTCTTGTTTTATATCAATCAGATTTTCATTTTAGGAATTTCTGAAGGTGCTGGTTTTGCAAGTCATTGTAAGTTCTGACTTCCCTGCATGCTTTTTGAATGTGGCCTTGTGCCAGGTAAACTGTTGAGAAAATCCTATAGATGGAGAAAGAAGTTTAGTTCACTTGTTTTTTACTTTTCTCCTCTTTCACCTGAATCAAACCTCTAACAGCTAAAAATAAACCAAGTAAATAAACCAAAAATAAATGGCATGATTGTTTATATTGAGCTTGGTATTAATAGGTATGGACTTTACTAGTAAGAAGCCTACTGCTAAAGGGAACAGCTGTTCCAAATAGGTCACCCTTCTTTTTGGTTTCTGATTAAGATTTTGACTTGAATTTCAAGCCTCTTAATCTTTGGCCTCTTCCACTGCCACTAGAATCAAACCAGAAGTATATTGCTGAAAGTGGATGTTCTTCAGAGCAAGAAGCTGTTTTTCTTTTTTTAGATCTAATTATTGTCACAGACATTCTAATCTCATTTTTGTTTGAATTATCTGTGATGTTGATAGGCTATTTCAGTGTTCCCACTTCCTCCATTGGAAATGTCTAGATTATATATAAATTTTGATAAGAAATGTTCTTTAGCTATCTCCTTGCTTAAACCCAATGGCAAAATGCCACAAGGAATTTATTATCTAGATTTTGAGGGTTTTTATCAAGAGATAATAATATCTTCTTGAACAAAGACTTCATTGTCATATTGTAATGATCTAGAATGTTATAAAGCTGAATAAAATAAAGTAAATATTTAAAAAGGTTCTTAACCCTGAAGAAACAATGCAATGTTTGTAATAATGTTTGAAACCTATTTTCTACAAGTTTCAAGTTGTGATCTTTTTAGGCATGAAATAGTTTGGATACTGATAACATTTTCACTGCTGCATTGTTATAACATTGTTGCTAGACTGTACTGGCCTGTTTGGGGGGAAAATAGAAAATTGACATTTGCTGAAAATAAATGACTATAAAGACACTAGAAATGGCAATTTCTCATGGGCTCAGCCATTTTGGCTTTGATTATATATGCTGCAGTATAGACTAAGGTAAACCACACTCCCAATATATAATAAAAACATGTTACAAAACAGGTTTTTATTGTATGTTGCAATATGTCTACACTTGTTTAGCAATAATCATGAGTTAGTTTATAACACAAATGCTAGAGACCAACATTGCATAGTTCTTGAAAACATATGATATATATGTAAGCAGGCAATGTAAGGTTCATAAAGAAACATATGTTTTGAAAATGTGTAGACATGTCAACAGCAGGTAATGTAAGTTTTGTAAAGACATAAATCTTGAAAGCATATATAAGCAGGCAATGTAAGTTTTATAAAGATGTATAAGCAAAGCTGGAAAATGTGCATATATATATATATATAGAGAGAGAGAGAGAGATGTTAAGCAAAGTAAGTTTCTTAAAGATGTCTTGGAAATAAATATATTTATAATATTCAACGTCTATAGTATGACTGAGTTTCATGCAGTTCTTGCAATCTTCAGGTGTGAAAAATAGTCTGAATATTATACTATATATATATATATATATATATATATATATATATATATAAGATTCTTTCTAGAAAAACTGGTTAAATGAATATAATCTATAATATTAATATTAATCTGCTTTATTATATATATATATATATATATATATATATATATATATATTATATTATATATATATATATATATATATATATATATATATATATATATATATATATATATATATATATATATATATATATATATATATATATATATATATATAAAATGTTTTTACATGATCAGTGTAATATCTGTTCAAATTTAGGAACTTTTAAGCTAAAATCACATTTTCTGACTAAGAAACTTCTATGATAATATTAAGTTGGCTGTTTGTCAAGAGAAAATGGATGAAAAGGGATAAAAATTGCAATGCATTAAAATTCTTTGACAAGATAGAGAAAAAGAAAAAAAGATAGAGTAAAAGAAAAAGAGGAAGCAGTAGAAAATATATGTGCATTCCTTATTCCTTTTCTCTTTTTGCATATAGATCTAATCTCTTTGTATAAGATTTAGATAAACCTGTGAATGCATAACAAAGATTAGAGGCACCAATGGAGTTTCTATGGGTCTAGTTAATAAATTTATGATTGGAATTAGAATTGAATTTAGGCTTGAAAAAAGATATGTACCTTAGAAAAATTCCAGATGTTTATTGTAAGACAATATTCTATAACCTCTATAATTTTGAGGAGATTCATTATTGTTGTGTCGTGGCACAATAGTAAAAATAAGAAAATCAAGTCGAAGTTGGTTTAAAGAACAAGTGTATTTAACATCACAAATACAAATGTAGGAAACGGGTACTACTCAGTTAGGCAGTGTAGTACTGTCGCTGCTACTTCGGGTAGGTACTACTGACACTATATATATATAGTGAGAACCGGTGTAATTCCCTTGTGTTAGAGGCCTGTGTAACAATTATCAACCCCATAATTTTTGGAGTTATTTAACTCTGTTTATCATGCTTTTGATTGTGTCACATTTTGTTTATTGTATTCGCCAATCTTCTTAATCCATACCTTCTTGGCGTTAACTTAAGCTGATGTCTTTTTATCCACATTAAAAAAAACAACAAAAGAACTATAATTTATAAGCTATATTTTTTCTTAAAGTGGAGATTTCACTGAAATATTGGAAAATTTCCAAGTTCTGATCTGATATCACAAAAATACAGATATTAAGCAAAATGGTCACAATGAATGGACAAAAGAGGGCATCAGTTTAAACTGATGCCAGGAGGATATGGGTTAAGGTGCTCAGTTTGTAACAAAAGAGGCTGGTGATCTGTTTTCTACATGAATAAGTTGCAAATTGAATATTTTTACTTGGCATTGTTATCCATTTTTTCTTAAAATCTTTGAGGAATTTGAGCAGCATTCATTGTATTTGGATGAATTTCCTTATATTTAGTTTCTTCTTTTTTTATTTACAATATTTTGGCTCTATGCCCTGTAGCTACTCACAGGTGTCCTGAAATGTTATGAAATCCTATTCTGAAGGAGCATATGTATTGTGACACTGAGCACCTTCTAAAAAAAATAAGTCTTTATGAAAACTAATTGATTGGTATTTTTTTTTTTTTTTTTTTTTTTACAGCTTATCAACCCTTTGTGAGTTATTTCAAAGTTGAAACATGTTTCTGATTAGGAACACCAAAGAGTTGTAATATAAAGAGACACTTTTAAATCTTCTATAGCTGACCATATTTGGAAAGGGTGGCCCGGCTATCTTTATGGAATGAAAACAAAAGAGCAGGAGAGAACATTGGTGAAATAAGTTAAAGTAATCTGTGCATATACTATGTTCAAATAAATTTGCATGCTGAGCATAAACATTAATAGTGTGTTGAAACCATTAATTAGGAAGAGACTAGCAATGAACTTTGGATTTGATATCTATGGCTTTAGAGATGGGAACATGTACACAGTCCAGTGGGATGCCACAAGGTTAGGTGGAGACTATTCCAAAATTGCACAGATGCAAGCTGTGAATATGATGTGGATACCAAGACCATTTCAGAACACAACAGACACATAAGAAAATCTTGAAAGTATATGACTAAAACAGTGCAAAGTGGCAAGTTCTCAGTGTTCTAAAATGTCAAATTCCATGTTCTTCTGTGAGGGTAAATTTCAATTTTCCATTTCTGTTTCAAAATCCTGATAACATGTGAAAAACAGACTTTTTGGGGGTGCACTCCAGCAATTTCTGATCCACAAGTGTGTACCTCCGAGATCAATCTACAGTTGACAAAAGCTGCAAAATAATTTGTCATCATGATGAAAATCATCACAGAAAGCTGGCTCTTCAGCTCTGTGTTTTGCCAAAAGTGTGCACCCACCAAATATCATCATGAAAGATAATTAAACTGGCATTTAAAAATCTAATTACGAAACAAACAATTGCTATTTATATACTGATATCGCATGTGAGTATTTGTTATGCAGCAACCAGCGCTGACTTTTTTGGCCAGGTTAATATGAATTAGGTTATGGCACTTGCAAGGTACTGGAAAATACCTAATGTAAATTGATAGTTTGTAGCGCTTGCGCATAAGAAACTGACTTCACTGTGTACTGCAAATTTATGCAAAATAATGATTCTGTCAAGTTCCAGTTCAGGAATTTTACATTTTACCATTGGAATATTTTATTTTTTAGTACGAAAAATCCTGTTTTCCATGATTTTCTATTTTATTTCTGTGTTTTTTTTTTGTTTTTTTTTTGTTTTACCATTTTCCATATTATGGAGAACTTGCCACTCTAACATAGTGTAAAAAGCATTCCAGTAATTAATCTTTCTTTATCAGCTTGTCTCATGGTTGTTTTTGTTGATTTCCCAAAACCAGGGACTTTACCATATCTAAGATACAGGGTTGTGGAATTTGTCAGAAGCAATTAAGGGGCCATTGGAATTGGAGTTAGTTGGTAAGACTATACTGACTCCAACTTCAGTAGAATTTACATTTTATGTAAAAAGTCTTATATTATAAAATTTTTATTATTTTTTTTTCTACTGTATATTTACTATTTCCTTAAAGAAATTCATCCCAACCTCTTTTTTAAAGTCATTTTATTTTTTTTGTAGTTATTTTGTATTTTATTTACATTATTCGGACTATTGTCCTCATCTTTGTTGCCATATTTATTACAATGTTTTGGCCGTTGTATGCTACATCCTTCTTCAGGTGGTTGGAATGTCGAACTGAACCCTTTATTTTGCTCACTGGGGTAGACTGTTCTAGTTCCATGTGCCATGTTTAATGGATATCAGCTTATCAGTTATCTCCTGTTAATTCTCCTCTCCAAGTTCTCCACTGCCTTAACCAGGTATTGAACTCACACTCTTTGGATCCTGTCACTGCATCTAACTAATGCCTTTATCCACTGTGCCTTGTGTCCTTTATTTTGTATTTGCAAAACTATATATGTAAAAAAAAAAAAAAACTTACATTATAGAATTTTTATTTTTGTTATATCTTTTACATTCTGTAAAAGATTATATTTCAACTTCTGTTATAAAGTAGTTTTATTTTTGTTTTACTTATTTATTATTTATATATATATATATATATATATATATATATATATATATATATATATATATATATATATATATATATATATAGTCTTACATTATATCATTTTTATTGTTATTTCTTCTATATCCTTTCAAACATTTTGTCTCTAATTCTGATAGAAAATATTGAAGAAGGATTAGGTATGATATAAAAGCCACAATATCTTTATTCTTTGATATAAACCAGTTATAATGATATAGGCCTACTCAAGTTAGGAGTGTATACATAGGCTTTGAGATTTGTAGGCCATAATTACATAAAGAGGAGTCTGAGGTGCCAAAAATAGAGGAATTGGAGTCAAAGGTTTTGTTTCGATTCCACAGCTCTGCTGAGATAATTGGAGCAAATCTCAAGAATTGTTTTGTTCACTTATAATTATCATGGGTGGGGGAAAAAAGGAAAGAAAATATACCCAATAACTTTGGTAATAAGAGAAAAAAAAAAAAAAGAAGAAAATTCTCTGTTTATGTTTCTTGATCAACCAGGCTATACAGCCAGTTGCGTATGGTCCAGGACTAATAATTTCATTTTTCTTTATCAGCTTATCTCCAAAAGAATCCAAAATAATGTTGGCCATAAAAATTTTGATGAATGTCACAGAAATTAAAATAATTGAATTCATTTCCAATCTTAGACACTAATCTTTATTTTTGTAGGGATATTTTTCTTCTGGGTTGGTTCAAACCAGATATTTTTCCTGGTTCTTTGTCCAGAACAATTTAGATGTTATTTCAGTGACCACCCATTTTCTTTATTGACAATGTATGTTTTTTTCTATTTTCCAGGACAGACATCTTCGATGATACATTGTTGCTTTCTTATCAGCAGGAAGTGGGGAAGGATTGGTAGTCTTGGTTTTGCTCGTTAGACTTGGGTTTGATTCTCCTTCCAACTGTTCTTGGGTTCATTTTATTATTTTAAGACAAAATTTTTAATGCATTTCATTTTTAATTTTCTTAACTTTTCAATCCACTTTCTCAAGAATTTCAACAGTTATCATCTAGTTAGTCTTTTTCCTCTTCCTTTTTCTTTCTTCTGATTACCTCTAAGGTCCCACTGTCATATCATAACCCTTTAGTACAGCCATCCCCTATGTAAGTTTTTTTTTTTAAAGTTGTACCATATAATCCATTAAATTCTCAATTTTTTTTTTTTTTTTCCTAATTTCTGTTTCAAAACTTATTTTTGAATTTTCGTGAAATGTGCTAGCTAGATATACCTGGTAATACATTTTAAGGTGTTAATTAAACTATCATACTTTTCTATTTGATATAACTTTATTATATTTTTATATATAAACTATGAAAATAAAAAAATATCATCTTTGATTAAGAATGAAAAGAGAAAGAAACAAATATTGCCCACATATCAAATACCTTTTGTAAACAATTGTTACCAACACCTGCCTACTTTGTGCTTTATTACCTTTTATATTAAGTGAGTGTATTTGCAATCTTACTGTCTCAGGTAAGAGGTTTTTTTTTTTTTTTTTTTTAAACTGAGTAAAAATTTCTGAAAATGAGTATCTGTGTATAATATGACTCCTTTTTGCTTTCAATTTCCGTTCAAAATTTCTTGTATTATGCACAAGGAAATGGTATTCAAGTGACATTGTATCACCTCTGAAACATGAAGACCAAACATGATCTGGCTGACCTTCAACAAGCCAAAAATTATGAAAATCTTTAAGAAGTTTGCTGCATACTCAAAGATTAATATCAGTTGACTGGTTTGTCTTGAGTTCATACTGGCAAATGTTAGCAGAAAATTTTAAAATGGAATATGTTTTCACAAAATTGGTACCTTGTTTCCTCACAGAGGATAAAAAAACAACAATCATTTGAATGTGTGACATGATTTGAGGTTGTTTGATTTTACAAAATGTCAACCCTTGTTTGGTTATTTAATATTGAATTCAGTATGAGGCACCCAGTGAGAATTGAACTCCCTACTCAATTGTAATGGTTAACCAGACTAGCCATTAACCTATACTGCGGAGCTGCCACAATTAGAGAGAACAAGTTTGAAATGATCCAGTTTCTTTCCAAAAGTTGTGACTGAGTCTTGATTTTCAGTTATTTTGTGCGCCGCCCCTGATACTGTAATTCCCCAGCTTGATGATAAAATTTCATAAACCTGCCCTTTTTTTCTTTCCTTCTGTATGTGTTATGACTGCATTTTACCCAATATTTGTTTTTTCTAAAAGCATTTAATGAAAAACAAAAAACAAAAACAAACCTTAGCAATGCAGAAGGAAGGCCCGTGCATGTTTATATTGGCTGAGATTTAATTGTAAAATCTTGTGCGAATAGGAAGGGGGGGGAGATAGAAAAAAAATGGAAGGATGACCAGTTTTACAAAAGTATCTAGTTTCTGCGTTTTCTATGTTTTTTTTTTTTTTTTAATTGCACAGTCAACAATTACATTAGAGTTTAGGCTTAATGTCAGATTCTTTTTATTGTGGCACCAGTACTGCAATTTTCACTCTCTCAAAATGGATTATAACTTTATCCTACTCCTCTTCCTCTTACCACCCCCATTAAAACAGAGAAAAAAAAATCATTAGTAATTAATTGCTTTGTGTCTACAGGTTTGAAGCAAAGAATGTTTCAAATGGTGGGAGAGGAAGAAAATCCCAAACATTGAATTAAACTGATGGTTCAAAAGAATTTCATTTCGTGCTGTATAGAAAATATCTTTGTTGTTAATTAAAGAATAAAACCTGTGCTTCATGAAAACTGAAATGTATGTATTTAGGTCATATTGACATTTTAAAATGGCTGAACTAATTCTGAAGAAATATGAGCAAGTGAGAGCAAACAGAACATTTAATAGCTAAAAATCTTCACTTTTAATTAAGATTTTTTAAAGATTTCAAATTAGAAATTATAGTTACTTCTTTTATTGAATTTTACTAATATTACCTAAGTACTCGAAAGGTTTATTTTATTTTACTAGTTTATTCATGCTGTCAAAAATGAGAACATATTTTGTTAAGTCCTTAATGGGACTTTAAAGTTTTTCACATGTGAACCTTTCAGTACAGTTTTTCCAAATGATAAGTATTAATTCTAAAGAGATCAATTTATTACTTATTAACAATAAAAACCTGATTCCCCACTTTATGTTCAGTAGAATTTATTTTATGTATACTGTCAAAAATGATGACTTGCTTTAAGTTTTTACTATTATTACATTTCATATGTGATTCTTTAAATATTTTTTCCAGTTACTATATTATCATTTAGATGTGTGGATATTGTAGTGCAGGGCTACTCGGTGTAGAACACATACCAACACTGGTAAGTGAGCCATCATCTGTTGGTACATGGAGAGCTTTCAGGAAACAAAGAAACAATAGTCGCATTCCATGCCACAGGAGGCTGCTGGGATATTTGTTTTTTTTTTTTTTTTTTTTATAACATTTTCATTTTAGTTTCATATTTATTATAGTTACATTTTTCAATTACTCATGTTATACAACTAATGAATACGATACAATGAACAGCAAAGCAGTGAACTGTAATACGTATGATAACACCATCATAATAATATGGCAAGCCTGTTTGGAGGCCCCAGATAGTATTTTGTGACCCTCACTATCTTATCAACATTTGCTACCTAAATTTATAATTTATATACATTAAAAATTAAACTAAACACAACTATTAAAGGATGGCAAATATTTTGGGATTTTGATGTCATTATGAGTTCCCTTTTCTTTTTCTTTTTTTTTTCTTTTAACACAAGTTAACTGCTACATTCATTTTCTTTTGTGCCCCACCAACCATCTATCTTGCTCTTTGATCTGAAACTTTGTTTCAAAAAGATACTCCTAAGAACTGTGAGAGCACATGTTCCTCTTAGCCACTCGGTGAAAATAGCACTCATAATGTTATGGCAGAATTTTGGAATAGAGGCCACAGCATTCATTTTATTTTTTGTTTTTATTTTCTTTTTAGTTTGGATGTTACAAAAAAAACAAAAAAAAAACAGTTGATATTGAAAGTTTAAAAAAACAGATAAAAAACATAGTCTACAAAATGACCCTGAAATAGAATATATCTCCCCAAAATGGGTAGAGGGTCACAGTGCCACCCACCTCCCAAAACAGGAACCCCCAAATAATTGGAAAGCTTTGCTAGTTGGTCCCTTTACTTGTGTAGTGAATCTCAGCATGGAAAGTAGAATCGGTGAAACCAAGTTCAAATTCCAGGCTAGTCTGTTGCATTTACTTTCAGACTAATACTCTTGGGAAAGACAAGAATCTCTTTTCTTCCCTCAGCTAGGGGTTAAATAACAAACTGGGTTTTTTAGCCTTGGGTGAAACTAGAAGAAGAAGGAAATCTCTGAATTACTAGCCACAGACAAGGCAACTAGGAAACCACTTTACTATCTTTTCCGAGAATGATTGGCAATTCATAAATCATAAAGAAATAAATCTGTAGAGCAGTGGTTACCAAACTTTTTCTCTGGGCTGCATTTTCTTGAATGAAAATTTGCTCACATCTCACCAAATTTTTTTTTTTTTTTGTTTTTTTTAGTAAATTTAAAAATAAAAAACGGAGAGGTTAAATTGAGATAACTGCAGATTCAAAGTCAGAACATTATCATTGATAACTCTCTCCTCCAATTTGCAGATCCTAGTTACTATATTCTTAATACTTGATATAATGCAAAAATATCACAATGATAAAATCAGTCAATAATTATAATTATTTATACTGGGACTCATGCATGCAATTACAAGAAATCCATAATATTTTAAATTTTGAAATCACTTATTTTTGGTATATGAATTTTTTTAAACTGTTTCTAAATCTTTGATTGTCTTTCAATCATTCTGCCTCACCTGCTATCCTCTTCCGCTGCAACTATGAGGTATGCCATACCATTTGGGAACCACTGCACTAGAGTTATGATTGCCTACATCCTGAAGAGACATGGCATCAAGAAATTACGTAGTAATTCTAAAGGGACCAGCTTATTACTTACTAACATTAGAAAATTAATACCCCAGTTTACGTTCGTTATAGAGTTGTACATCAATATAGGTTTATGCATGCCTTAAAAAAATGACAGCATATGTTTTCCTCACAGTTATTAGGTTTTCTCATATGACTCATATGAGGTTTTAAATATAGAAATCACCAGTGCAAGGGAGATAACTTCAGTACAGAAAAAAATTTGAATATCTTTCATGTATTATTTAGTAAGTTTAACTGTACCAGAGAAAATGACAGTATATTTTGTTTTGTATTGATTAATTGGTTAATTGTATTGGCCTAGTTTTGGCACAAGGCCACTAGTATGGGAATTCTCAGTAAGGATTAAACTTGGTATTCATTAATAATACTTGGTAAAACCAGCTTTCTGGTTGTTACTTTATAATGAAGTACTGAAGGTTTTTCTATTGTACTCTGATGGAAACAAAAAGGACACTTATACTTAACATCAGGAAGAGGCAATTGAAATTTCTAGAGCACATAATGGGGAAAGTGGGCTTGGAAAATTTGATATTCATAGGACTATTATTTGCATTTTCATACTTTGTTCATATTTGCCACAAAAATGTTATTGTTCTCTGTTTCACAGCATTTGGAGTTGTCAAAGATATTAGATGATTTAGAGTGACAGAAACAGTGACAGACATGCTTTCATTCTAAAAAAAAACAAAAACATTTCCCTCCATTTATAAAGAATTGTTAATTCATGTTAATCCAGCAGTTATCTTTTGTAATGGTGGGATCATTTCAATACAATCATCAATCTGTTCAAAAATTCCACAACGAAATAAACAAATCACAAGTATAAACTTGAAGACTCAGGCCCAGAAAGAAACGTCAAAAATCCCAATACATGTAAACATTCAGAAATCTAACACGCAAAGCAACAATCATTTGCAAACCAATGGACGTAGATAGAAAAATAAGCTACACGCAATTCATAACAAAAATGTTAACACCGCTTCTTGGAACAATTCGCCTTTCGTGTATTAAAAATTCAGGCAACCTGGTCATAAAACTAGGAGATAAATATAATAAATTCATGGCTAGTTTAGATGTTTAATCCCTATACCAATGTTCCTTTCAACAAATAAACCTCTCCCTATCAATAGATAAAATCATAAAAATTTGCTCACTCATTACAAACACAAACCAATGTTATTTCCTTTGTAACAATTTTTTTTTTTATAAACAATTTGGATTACTGATGGAATCACTTTTTAGTGTAGTCTTACACACACACACACACACACACACGCACACACACACACACACATTTTGTTACACGTTTTATTAAAATTATATAAAAATTCTTTGGAATATTTATTTCAACCAACACCACTTATTTTAGCAGCTGAAAAATTCCCACTGATATTAATATTCTAGGTGTCACTCATATCTTGTTCAAGAGACCATACTCCCCTGATCCTAAGAATGTGTATTTGGTACAAAAGAGCATATAACTCTGATCGTGGGCAGTTGTATTTTGTACAGAAGTGTGTATTACTTTGATCCTGGGTAGAATTAATAATTTGTACATAAATAATCTTGTCATTTGTTTTACCAGGTACTGTGCTAAATAAGTAACTAATGATGATAATGTGTCAATGTGTGAGTGTTATGGTGTGGAAAGTAGAATTGGTGTGTGGAGTAGAGAAGAAAGACAGTTCTGAATTCAAACTGTAGCTGAAACATTTGAAACCACTCATAGTAATTCACCATCAATGAATAAAAAGAAGCCGTGGAGAGGCATGATCTATTTCAAAAAGAGATATGGCATTTAAAAAAAGAAATAGAATAATGTTATAAGATTTCTTAGTTAAATCTTAGCAACTTCAGCATAAAATTTTTTCTTTCCTTATTAAGTAGTTTTCTCTTTTTACTTAAAGGAAGCACTTTATGCCTCTTCTCTTTCACACATCATTTACTTCATGAATTTAAGCATAGCACAAGATTGGCAGCTCGGTCTCATTTTATTGTTGAAATGCCTGTAACTTATATTCTAATAATTTCTTCTCTTACACTTCTGGCTTCTTGCTTTCCTGTCATTTATGATTTTTAAAAATTTAAATGCAGCAACAATCATCATCTGTTTTTTTTTGTTTTTTTTGTTTTTTTTTTTAAATCCTGTTCTTTTATTGTCCTTTTTCCTCAATGTTTTCTCAGTTTCTTTCATTCTCAGTAACCTTTTGTATTTTGGTGGCTTTATTGTCATTGCCTTGCTTAGAGTGAAATGATTAAAAAATTGAATTACCAGTACCACCTCTCTTATGCATTGATTCCATTATTATCTAAGGTTTATGAATTGTTTATTTCTTGTTTAGACTGTTGGTAACTAAACTCAATAATATGGGAGCAATGTATATAGTTAAACAGCAGAACACTCTTTTTTTTTTTTTGTTTCTTCACTCAGAGTTTAGGCTTACAGACTGAAGATATGTGGACTATGGTAATAATTGCTCCTATTTTTAAGATTGTTCTGGTAAATTTCATAGATTTTTTTAGAAAGGAAATATTTTTGAATCCAAGAGTGTCTCACAGTGTTAATAGCCAAATACCATGCAATACAAACTTCGCCCACTCAGCTTTTATCTGCATGATATGTGCCATATGCTATTGATATTTACTTGTAATTAGTTGACTTAATAAGTAAATCAAATCAAGCTTTATGAGACTGAAGAGAAGGCACATGGAAAGATGGAGATGTGGAGAAAGAAAGAGAATAAGAAAAGAACAAAAAACATTGTAAAATTTATTCAAGCATTAAATATTTCTGCATATGTAAAATTAGTTTTTGACTGACAAAGTAACATTTTTCTCTTTCTCTTCCTTTTCCCTTTTGTCCTCCTCTTCCTTTTCCCTTTTGTCCTTCTCTTCAGTTATTAAAGGCTCCTTATCTTGTT
The DNA here is from genome assembly GCA_903632075.3 of Acanthosepion pharaonis. Classification (NCBI taxonomy): domain Eukaryota; kingdom Metazoa; phylum Mollusca; class Cephalopoda; order Sepiida; family Sepiidae; genus Acanthosepion; species Acanthosepion pharaonis. Next base: position 261,058 of record CAHIKZ030000392.1, read on the forward strand.
AAGTTTGACTCAAACCAGATGCTATCTTTTGATTCTGTTATGGTTGTTTCATGAAGCCAGTGGTTCAGGTACTAGAGTGGCTGGTGATTTGAATGCAGTAGGCTTTTTCTCACTCCATTGCAGGCACCTTTTCTACCCAATGCTGTTAATATTCTGACACAAACCAGTTGTCTAGCCACCCAGCCATGGATGGTCAATTAAACTTTAAAAATGGATTTATAATGTCTACAATTTTTTTTTTATGGATGAAAAAGAAATTAACCCTACAGGGATGACCTTAGCATGCCAAGATCAAATTCTGACAGAATCTGTTATATTCACTAAGTAGTAAAGCCCTTAGAAAAGGCATGAATCCATTTTCCCCCAGTTATGGGTTAGATAGCAGGACAGGTTGGGCTCTTTAATGTTGATAGGGACAAGCTATATCAGGCCACCTTTCCCTAGATACACTCACTATTGTTATGTTGCTTTCAAGGATTTTGTATATATTCACTTTGTTCCAACATTATATGCAGTTCAATAAAATGACAATAGTTATAAAACTAACGGTTTTTCGAGTTATTAAATTTCAGTCAAAATTCTCTTATGAGGTACAGAGAACATTCAATTGATAGCACTTGTAGTAGCAAGTTGTTCTTAAATTCCAGATATAACTGACTATTAATGAATCCTGTAGAATTTGGGCCAATCTTGGGTATGACAATGAACTACATCCAGCAGCAAGGCCTCTGATTGGGAGATTTTTTTTGAGGAGGGTTATTCCCAGGTCTACCCTAACCTGCGGTGGTAGTACCTGTTAGAGTTTCGGCTAATAATAAACAAATAATAAAACCCCAAATAAAAGCAAACACTATGAAAACATAAAAATACATTTTTATCTTATAAAATTACCAGTAATACATTTTTATATTGTAAAATGACCAGCAATACAATTTTATAAAATGACCAGCAATATATTTTATTTGTAATTGAAGGCATATAATTACATTTAAAATATATATTTTAAATTGTGTTGAAATATTTAGATTTTGGCATTAAATAACCCCTAGAGGTTGATATGCCCTTAAATAAAATTAACCTATCAACAGGATTTGGGCTAAATTTTTAAGACTTGTTTTGTAAAAGAATAGTATCTTTGACACCAGAAAATACATTAAATTATTTTCTTTTTAAGTTCTCTAGTATTAACATATTATGAATATTGGTACAATCCCAACCTAATGTTACTTACTTTTAAATAAAGAATAAAATAGACTATTTAGCAATTAACTTTTGTGATAATTGCCTTAAACTAGACTTTGTACATTCTTGTATTATTTCTTTATTGTAATATTAATGAAAATGTGTGCCTGTGTCAGTTTTACTGAAAACAACCCAATATCCTAAGCTTTTAAGATTATAGACAGAAAAAAGATAATGATTTCTGTAATGTAATAATAACTAACATAGTATCCATCAAAAATGAGATTATGATTTGCCACTTCTGTTCCTGTGTAATATCTGCATGCACACATATCACACATTTAGTGTTCATTTATCTTGTTTCTACTCTTGAGTTTCAGGGAGATTACATTGACATGACACCTTTCTTGGATCCAATGCCTGTTGATGTCAACAACATTCTGGATAATCACACTCTAGTAGGTTCATCCATAGTTGTCAAAATCTATCAGGTTTTCATTTGACGGACATAGGGTGCAGATACTATGTCTAAACATCTTTGTGCAGTTTCAAATGGCTGGGTTTTGAATTCTAGATTGTCTGTCAACCATGACTAAAGAGCAATAAAACGAAGAGTAACATTTTACAACTGACCTGATTGAATTGATAAAACAAGGAATAATAACATTTTACAACTGTCCTTGACTGAAAGATTAAATAATAATAACAATTGAACATGATAACAAATTGTAGGAATAAAACAAATAATATGCATCCACCTTCTCTGATTCAATACCAGTTGGTGTCAATGGATATTCTAGATAATCACACTCGAGTAGGATTATTCATAGTTGTTGAAATCTATTGTTTTTTTTTCTTTTGCAAACATAATATCTGTCCTTGTGTCTAATTCTCTCCATACAGCTTCAGGTGGATTAGATTTGAAATTGTCTTTCTCCTAGACTGGTCGCCAACCATATCTAGAGTCCAGTCAACCTTGCTATTTAACCTGTAGTTGGTGGGGAGAAGAGATGGTTTCATACCTTATCCAAGGGTATTTCTATGAAAGTGAATGTAATGAACTTGACCGCAATTTGAATTTGGTTTGTTGATTTCTTGTTCTGAACCACTAGCCATTATATGGAAGGGCCCATTTTAATTAGTAGGTGGGCTAGCTTATTATAAGAGTATTACACCTACTTTTGTCAACTTGAGTTCCTGAATTCAATCCAGATGATATACATTATTTAACATGTTTTACCTCTGTGGGTCATCACTTTCTGTATGCTATATCACTTCAAAATCCAAACAGTCTTGATTCTCCATAGCATTCTGCCATTTGTGGTGTTCAGCAATACTTGTCATTGTGGCACCTCCATTTTGTGTTCTAGATTAAGGTCATAAATCACTTACCCTCTTTTGATGATTCCCATAATTTAAGTTTTATTTATATTCAAATTTATAAATAACACATACTAGAAAAATCATTTATACTTAAGCTGCCAATTAGTAATCAAAGAACTTGGTTAAGTCAGTTTATTTCAATCAAAGCATCTTTTAAATCTATTAAGAAAGCATGAAGAATTTTTATAACATAAAATCTATGATCATGATGAATTGAATAATGAAATTAAGTCTAATAAAAAAAAGTATATACCAGTGCTTGATTTGGAATGGTATGGAACCTGGAACCAGTATAACAAGATACTATGCATCGGGGGTCCAAACTGGCTTGTAACATTCAATACATCTAAAACCAAGCTACTAATGTTTCATCATCATTGAACATACCTTGAATTTTTGCCTATCATGGTGAACAATTGTACTCTCAAGAAGGCACCTTGTTTTGAATGTCATGCTCTATCTTGACAAAAGCCAGATCAGATGAAAAATATAGTGCTGTTTACCATGTCTGGACTGGAGCTGCCCAGTCCCCACTTTTCAGCCTTGATAGAGTTCAAAAGTGTCTACATGACCCTGTAGGTGATGAGTTATTTTCCACTCTACAACCCTTTTTCTATTGCCAAAATGTTGCAAGCCTCTATTGCTATTTTCATGGCAAATATTTTGACGATTTACATTCATTAGTTCCACCAGTTCAGACTTTCACAACTAATAACTGCTGTGCCATGTACACTGGGATAAATCAGTTTTTATTCTCTTCATATTCTGTTAATAAGAAGGAAGTTCCATTCAGATAACTTCTCCCGAAGAACTGCTATTTTGTGGAATGGACTCCCGAGTAGAGACTTCCCCATTCACTCCAATATTGACCTCTTCAATTCTTTAGTCAGTTGTTATTTATCCTACATATCTTCAATTATTTTCACCTGTCCTGTAATCTGATTTATATATTAATGGCATCTTTCAATGAATGAATAGCTTAGCAATTATTGTGACTGGAGGAACAAGATAAAAGTTCATATCTACCATAATTATTCATGGATAATATGCACCCCTAACTTTGAGTTACAAAATTTTTTTTTAAAAAAAAGTCTGTGTATTGTATGCACTGGCAACAAAAAGGGTATTTTTAACATCAGCAAGTTGAAATTTCTAGGGCACATAATGAATAAAGAGGGATTGGAAAATTTGATACTCCCAAGATAGATTGAAGGCAAGAGGGCTAAAGGAAAGCAATGCACGATCTACTTGACAAACTGGAGTGACTGGATCGTAGTGCATGGTTTGAGAGATGGCAAAAAGAGAAAAGTTATTAAGAGCTAGAAATGACAGGAAATTGTAAGGAGCTGTGATCGCCAACATCCTGAAGAGACATACAACATAGGTGAAGAAATTTATATGAAGTTTAACATTTTGTTCAAATTTTTGTCTTGTTCATAGTAACCAAAAATAAGAATTTATGTAATTTATGTAATATTTTAAAGCACAAAACTTAACACAGTATTTACAACAAACACAAAAATGCAGCAAGCTTACAGCAAAAATAGATGCACTCTAGGAGAAACCAGCAGCATTCTCTTTCTGTTCTATCTACAAAATGGATATTGGAATCCTGGTAGAGAATTCATGAAATCATTATGGTGGTGATGGGGCATTAAAAAAAATGCTGTATTACAAATGTACTGGATGACATCCTCTTTGAGGATGAAAGACAAGCTGATTGTGGACAATGACAACATCAAAGATGATGAAGTCATCTACTATGGCATAGATGAAACTATCCTGACATGTATCTTTGACATGGGCAGTTCATATTTACTATAATTATTCCTGGATAACAAGCACCCATGTATAATATGCACCTCTTTAACTTTGAGCTATAAAATTCTAGTCTCAGACTAAAATGTGTTTATTATGAATGGGAATAATTCTTTCCTTCCTTTCCTTTCCTTTCCTTTCTTTTTCTTTCCTTTCTTTTTCTTTCCTTTCTTTTTCTTTCCTTTCTTTTTCTTTCCTTTCTTTTTCTTTCCTTAAACAAATACAGTCCTTTGTTTGGACCATAGTCATTACTTAGCTTTTGGTCACATAAGGTAGGACATATGATAATATGAACCTTGATTTTTAGGCTTATAAATTAAAAAAAACAAAAGTATATTATACCCAAATAATTATAGTACTTGGTTAATTGAATCAAGAAAAGTAAAAAATAAGTTATAATTTATTAATTGTGAATATAGTGAGTAAACATATTGATTTGAGGAAATGATACTGATCATCTTGATTCTATAAGTATTAGTGGATGGAAAGACCTTAATCCTCAGACAATTTAAAAAGCTAAAGGCTGAAAGTAACAATGAAAATCAAAATCTATTTGATTAGATATGAAAACCTGGTGATTTCATTAATATTAATTAGATGTACAGGTGGTGTAATGGTTAGCAGCTTAGAGAACAGGTAATCATGTGATCTGAGTTTGAATTCCAATTGTGTTTGCTACATTCACTTTTGTGCATAAACCCTTGATATGAATTCATCTCTTCTCTCCTTCCCCCAGCTATGGGTTAAATAGCAGATCAGACTGGGCTCTCTAGCTGTGGTTAGCAACCAGTTTAGTAGGACAACTCTGAATTCAGAACTGGTTGAGTATAGGGATAGAAATTCCACCTCATAAAAACCTAAATGCTATGGAAATGGCAGCAAGACATAGATTGCTGAGAACTGTGATTCCCCTCTTCCCTTATACTTCTCAGTGAAGTCTATGGGACTTTAGTTATTGTTTAATTATATCATCCTCAACAAAATCATATGAATATAAAAGTTTTAAATTTAGCCACTTTTTTGTTAAGTAAATATTGATTATCTAAAATTACATTTTTTTTGTTGTTTTAAATTTCATCTTTTAGTATGTACAAATATGCATTTTTACTAATAGCATACAGGAATTTGCATTTTATGCCCTCTAACATCATTAATTATTATTTAAATTGAGTGCCAATACTGAAACAGTATGAGGATTTAAGTTCACTTGGTAATGTTTAATACATGACTTTTTTTATGTAAGACTGTATAATACCAATTTATTTACCAAGATATTATATCTACCATCAAAATAATCTTTTACTTAGACTAAGATATCAACTGTAAGTACTCTGAGTAAATAATGAACTGCATTTCTTGTTTTTTTTATGCTCATACAACACCATACAGTAAGCCCCTACCTTGAGTGGGTCTTGTATGTGGAAGGAACATTAGTAATAAGGACACTTTTGGCTAAGTCATGGGCTTGTTAATGTACAGGTGAAAATGGTATCAGCAAGAAGAATTAAAATTAAAGCTTAGACAACTTGTTTACTTTGCATTGATATCTTTGAGATATTCACTCCCAACTATGGATTAAATAGCAACACAGACTGGGATCTCTAGACTTGGTTGGTAACCATTTTTAGAGAAGAACAATTCTGAAGACAATGGGGAAACTACTATAATGCCTTATCCAAGAACATAGCAATGCACAGTTTACAGAAATTAAAGGAAAAGTTGTGGAGAGCCTTGAACATCTACATTCTGAAGGGACATGACACTTACAAAGAAGATCAATGTTCTTAAGGTGAAACTTATACCTCCATATAATGAAGAAAATATTTTACATATGACAAAATTATTGCTACATATATTGGGAAAATATTTACCTTCATTGGATGCAGGTAGATGTTCTTTTAGACCAGTCATAGGTAAATTGTGGCTCATTTGGTCTTTCAGAATGGCACGCTTAATTTCATAAGGAAAGTAATGTTTCTTAAAATGTTGTTTTTGTTTCATTCTCACTTGTTCACTCACACATACTCTCATACATTTCTTGAATTTTGTAAACTTATGGTGAAACTAATGTTTCCATCATTTTAAACCATTGCTGATTTTCACTAAGGAAGAAAATACGTGTAAGCATTTTTTGTTTTTGAAACAATAAACATTCATAATTTTTTCTCTGGAGAAGAAATATTTTTTTTTTTTTTTTTTTTTTTAGGTGAATTAGCAATAAATGGAACACAGCTATGTGTGTTAATCACTCTATCATCTGTGATAAAATTATACGAAGACTTCAATGTTTTAATTATAGAAATATCTTTTCTAAAAAAAAAAATTTACCCCATTTCTAAACTATATGCTTACATGATTTTCAGTAGTAAAAATAACTGAGGTACCTACTATAAATAAATTACCTTGAATCATTTTAGTAGTGCAGCCAGTCTTGTGATGAACCAAAAATCATGCAGCCCACTACTAAAAAAAGGGTTTCCCCTGCCTGTCTTAGACCTAAACAAAAAAATATTTAAAAAAATTAAGAAATAATATCCTGATGATCTTGAATCAAATTTGTGTCTCTTTATAAAGAAATTACATATTTTTAATTACTATTGGAAGGGACATGGTAGTTTTTAAAAAAATGCACACCTATTTAATGCACCTGTTCATTTGTATGCGTGTTGTCTGGGTATATATGCACACTTGTTCAAACCTATGTGCTTTACACACCTTTCTCCATCTAGTGGCGTAGTCTTCAAATGAAAATCTGTATGTTAATTATACGTGTTGTTCTGTTGTCTTCTATATCAACACTGCAAGGGTATGTATGCATGTGTGCATATAAAATTATACTTCAACAAGCACACGTATATACACACATTAATTAAATTCATTCCCATATATGCAGAGACTCTTTCTTATCCAACCTCGTATGTGCCAATAGACTCGTACATGAGCAGGTACATATGCATGCATACATGCACACTTGAGAAAGCAGAGAAACATGCTCGGATGTACACACATTCTTGCATTTGCCAACTTAACATATTCCTTCTTATAGAGTTGCATTTACACTTATACATAAATGCACATTTGCTTACCAATGCCAGTGTTTTGATAGCTGCAAGAAGAGTTTGTTTTTTTTTTCCCTGAAAAATGTACTGCACTTACCAATATAAGCGGTTGTTTCTATGGTCAGGTGGAAGTGGTGGGAGGAGACTACAAAGGAAAAAGGTAGTCTGCGGTGTGGGGGGGGGTTGTTACCACTGTTGATAGTGCAGCAGTTAATCACAAATAAGTAGGTGCAAATTATTAGTATTGTCATGGTAACCAGTGAATTTTGAAGTGAATTCTGAGGGTTTTGGCTCTGAAACAATTTTGAATAAATCTCTCTGGAAAAAAAATTAAATAAAAGGAAAAGGTGATGACAGCAACAAGAAAACAAAACAAAACTTTTTAACATTTGAAGCAAGAGCTTTTTCTTTTTTTATGCCCTGTCCTTTTAGGACATAGAGAATCATGGCTCTCTATGACTTCCTATTGTTTGTAGCACTAAGCAATGTTTCTACATTGAAACACCGGTTCCTGTATGATCACTGAAGTTAAGCTATGTTGAGCCTGATCAACACCTAGATGGGTTACCACATGGGAATACTAGATGTTGTAAACTTGGATATGAAGGTAGTGTGATAGATAACGGCTCAGAATTGTTAGTTGGTGAGCTGAGTTCCAATTCCCATTGGGTTCACTATATTCACTTATGCAAAAATACCTTTGGAAACGGTATGAATCCACCTCTTCTCCCCCCCACCTATGGGCTAATTAAGTAAAAACTATATCACTAAAGTATTATTATATCAAAAAAAAAAATTCTTTCAATCTAAAAATATTTTCTGGCTTGAAATAACCTACAAAGTGTTGATAAGCCATAGAAAATGAATGGATCAATCAGTAAGCACTGTTTGACCCCTTACTGCCTCTCACTGTTCATGTTTCTGCCATCCTTTTACACAAGCTTCTTAGGTTATTTGCTGTTTCCTTCTGCCTCTCTTGCCTTCAGTATGTTCTGTTGAATATCAGATTCTTGAAGTCTTCAATGTTCAAGAAATTTCAATTCTCTTTTTCTGATTCTATACAAAAGTGCCGCCTTCTTTCCATTTTCCTTAAAACTTCCTCGTTGCTTACATGTTATTCTCAGTATTCTACTGTAGAACCACATTTCTATTGCCTTAACTCTCCTCTTCATCTCTGAGGAAATTATCTCAACTCACTGCCAATATAAGATGATGGATATGACATAACAGCTGAGCACTCTTATCTGTGTTTCCAACAAAATTTTACTGTTTCTTAATATTGTGCTTAGTTTCTGGAAAGAACTTTTTGTTATTCCACATTCGAAATAGTTAAATTTGTGTATTTGCTTTATTTTGACTTCTCCAATTTGTAGCTCACATCTTGGGCTGTTCCTTTTTGCTAATGATCATAGTAATGTTTTGTAATTGGATTTTTAAGGGTCAAGTTCATGGGCCAATTAACAACAACCTAACTGTATTTAGTGATTATGTCCACGTATGTTTAATGTCATGTGAACCTACCTAATTTGTATTTGCTTGCAGCTGATACTTGTGTGCAATAATAAAAAGGGAAGTCATATGCAAACACAAGTTTTTCATAAGAGAGAGAGCATGCATATGCATGTACACACACACACACACACACACACACACACACACACACATATATATATATATATATATATATATATATATATATATTTACACACACACAAGCTGCTTATTGGGAAGATTACTTTGGGATTGTGCTTTTTAAATAACACTGACTGATAACATTAAGCAAAGGTTATAAAAATTACAACAATTTACATTCATTTTTATAAAGAATTTATTTTTATAAAAATTAATAGAAACATTTTTTTTGTTGTTGTTGCTCATTTTTAATAAAGCGTTTGGCACCATTTGATTTCTGTAGCAGTAACCATTTGAAAACATTCTGTGATTATAATAGACAGCTTCCTCTGTGTGTGTGTGTGTGTGTGTGTGTGCACATGCATTTGTGTATGTATGTTGCTGTGTGATGAGAACATTAGCATTCTGACCATAAGATCTTGGTTTGAATCTCACCATTCCCAATTCATCAAGAATGGGATTTCTTTGTTATATTAAACCAAGGAGACAATCCCAGCAAAGAGCACTACTGGTAAGTGCCTGCAAACAATACCATAGTTTTACCCAAGCCATGTAAGCAAATTGTATAAACAAAACTATCTGGAAAGACATCAGTGTTTGTTCTAGTGCAAATTTACAAAACATTGTGACTGAGAATTTGAGCATACTGACCTTAGTCAGTTCCTGATCATGCCAGATTATGCACTCTGTAACTAAGGCTTGCTCAGCAAAGTTGCAGTACAGACTACAGGTGGGCTCAGTGGGTATTGAAGAAGCACACGTGTGCCTGACCACATGTCTGTAACAAGGATTAGCTAGCTACCCAAGCAAATAAGTTTACTTGGAAATGAGCTGGTAGTCGTTTTATAGGATGAGGAACAAATAGGAAATGTTTATAAATCTAACATATTTCGCTTTTATTAAAGCTTCATCAGAGAATGATATAGGGAGGAGAAAAAGAAAATTCTGTTATTTTTAATTAATATTGTTTATTTTTATTTTTCTCCTCTATATTTCATTCTTTGATGAAGCTTTAATAAAAGCAAAACATTAGATTAATAAATATTCCCTATTTGTTCCTTATCCTATCTTTGTTGGATTCCAATTCATATTTGATCCCATTATAAGGTACATGCTGTCAGTAATTGCTCAGGGTAGGCTGCTTGTAACCTTTATGCAGTAAATCTACAAAAAAATAAAATATTTTACATTTTATGCATAATAATCAGAGTGACCATCATAATTTTGTTGGATTAGGTACATATTTTGCCACAGGAAAAATGTAGCTGCTGACCCATTTTATTCAGGGTAGGCACTTGCCTGACATATATATATATATAAATTATTGCTCTACTCTTGGTATTGATCCCTCTTTTGAATTAATGCTGCCAACGTTAGAATTTATATTATTTTCATTCTCATTACATTTGGCGATATATATGCATCGTTTTTGGTGCATTGTATCTATTGGCCTGCACATTTTGAGAATTCTTAATAAAGAAAAGAAAATTTACTCTTCACACTGAATCAAAAAGTTTCTCCTACAAAGGAGGACACAGTTTTGTACCCAGGTAATTTTCTTCATTATGATTTTTCAAATGTGCAAGCTGATAGATGATAGGCGTAATATACACTATTTAAAATAAAAATGGGGGATCTATTTCCAATGCAGATATCCTCTATAATGTTTGAAGTAATAAAAATATTAGATTAAAAATAGATCCATTAATTCTTATATAATAAAAATATAGTTTTAAGGTATGTGATATTTATGGATTAAAGTGCTCGATATCAGGGATAGAAGTATATAAATATAAAATGGACATTGAAGTCAATACCCAGTTTGACAGTTTGTTTCATGCTTAAACGCAATCTTCAGGCATTTTATATATTAATTTTTTGCACATAATAGTGCAACAAACTTAAATTTGAAATATGTATACTAATAATATATTTTTAAAGATTGTAACATGTGCGTCAGGATATGTATAAATTCATATATGCACACACATTGTTTTACCATTCTTTGGTTGTTGACTGCTGAATACCAATTAATGGCCAAAGATGTCTGACAACAAGGAAGAATGTGTTAAAATATTGAAGTGAATCAGTAGCTAGTTACTCACTGTATTATGTCTTGTTTTATGTTTGTGCAAACGAAGATGCAACTTTTATGTTTAATAAACATTGAGATTGTGGTGAAAAAGACAAATACCTCAAAACTTTATTGCATTTTTGAAGAAAAGATTAACATGTTTTCTGCTGGACTGTAATAAAAATGAGTTTATGACTTGGGATGGTTCTGTAAAAATGATGCCTATGATTTTAAGGTTTGGGCATTAAATCAGGAAAAATTTTAAATTCAAAAACTGAGTCATCTGAACAGAACATTGGCTCCTGATCCAAATAAATTACTAACTTATGCACACACACACACACACATTTTGTTTATATACTGACATGCATTATTAAATATAACCGACAATGAAAGATGGTTATGTTTTTTAATCAACTTTTCTTGCTTGTGAATGAAGCGCCTTACATTAGATGGAATCCATAATTGAATTGGAAGGAAGGAAAAGTCTTAATACTTTCAACCATTCTATCAGTCATCATCAGGAGGCTTATAAGGTTGATCAAAGAAAATGCTATCTTTCATTGTCTTTTACATTCAATAATACATGGAAACCATTTGGATGTTTAAATTTCTTTATTTTCTTGTTAATGTTTCACTCTGTACAAGCATTTTCAAATCAATTGAAAAACAATTTAAGGAAAAAATATTGAATTTTATTTTAACCTTTATCACTCTGTATATGACTTCATTTGCTTTGCAAAAAGTTTATCCTGCCACTGAAGGTGACTCTGATCTCTGAATTTAAATTTGTTTAAATTTCATAGTTGTGTTGTCATATCCTGCTATGGCAACAAAAAAAAACTTTAAGTGAAATTAAGAATAAGGATACTGCAACTGAGTCGAATGCAGTGGAAAAGGAAGTAATATTAATAATGCAGAGTGATGAAGGTTAAAATGTTTCTTGTATACAAATCTCATTGATGTGTTCACAGATATTTATTTTTAGATATTATATTTTAATTTTATTATTAAAACTGTTAAAATTTTTCAAATTCACCAAAATGTTTTTAAATGATTTGTATCCTTTGATTATTCTTCAGTTGTTTTGAAAATGCTTGTTAACAAGAAAATTAATAAAAATGTAAATATCCAACTGATTTTCATAAATTCTATCTTATTTGTAATGACTTTTTTTCTTTTAATTTTCTTTTACTTTTTTTTAGTCCTGGGTATGATAATAAACAACATCCAGCAACAAGGCCTCTGATCAGGAGATTAGAGATTTTGAGAAGTGTGGAACTAGCTCTGAATTGTTGTTGTTCAAAGGTTCACCATGACCTGGGGTGGCAGCACCTAATAGGGTCCCAGCTTTGGACAAATAGTTAACCCCCAAATAAAAACTGAACAATATGAAAGTATAAAAATTATATTTTTATAGTAAAAATATTAGCAATATATATTTATATAAAAAAATTACCCGCATTACATATTTATAATAGAATTACTAAAAATACATTTTATAGTACAATGACCAACAATACATTTTATCTGTAGTTGAAGGCATACAATCGCATTCAAAATATATTTACTTGAAGTCATAAAATCGTGTTCAAAATATTTAGATTCTGGCATTAAATAACCCATAGAGATTAATATGCTGCTAAACAAAATTAATGAACCAACACGAAAGAACACTTTCATGACATTAATCCATATATCCTAAAATTTCTTAAAGAAATCACTGCTTCTAGTAATCATGTCCACATAAATATGTATATGCACAAAAGCTGAGTATCATCTACCATGTATTCAATTGTGAAAGCAGAAAAACATATAGTTTTTATTACTTCAAAACTCCCAAGGAAATTAAATTTCTGCATTAAATGATCTATAAGGAGTTGATATGCTGCTAAACAAAACAATCCAACAATATTTTTTATAAAAAAAAAAAAATATTGTGATTGATTGATTAAAATAAATTGTTGTCATCATCTTGTGAAAGGGTAACACAGAAATAGTTTTAATTTATTTATATATACATATCTTGTATGCCGTCATCATTGGCAGAACTCATTGCCAAGTATCAGGGTGCTCATCAACAGTTCCTTTTGTGTAAAATGTCCTATGTTAAGTCTTGAAGATATGTCCACAGCCCCCTCATGGTAGGGTAGGAGGGTCCGAGGGGGGGGGGTGTAGGACTCTGGCTTATTTCTGGGCTCTCTTTCTTTCTTCCATTTGTTTTCTAGTGTTTCCTAAGAATGTTGTTTCTTGTGGACTGCTCTTCTCCAATTGGTTATTTTAGACATGTGAAGAAGAAATGTCTTTGAACATGAAAGCCTTGACTGTGAATTGTTTGAGGTGGTCTATAGGTTGCCACTCCATGGCATACACATCAGCTGACACCATCCACTGCGGCAAACCAGGCCTTGAGAGGTTCATGATGACAGCTTGCATCAGGCTGCTAACTTGATCTCGTACATAGAACTTCATCTTGATCACCTCCCCTCCAGTCGTTGGATCATGTTTAGTCTAGTCTCTTCCCTGAATCCTTACCATCATGAGTGACCCTACCAGAAAACTAAGCTACCGATGACATTGCATTCAGGTTCCTTGTAACACACAAGTGCTTTCACTATGATACACAATATGCATTATTATTAAAATATGTAATGTATATACATTATGTGTTTTTGAAGTTCAAAAAACATTTTTCTTATATGTATTCATCTTCTAATAACAAATTTAGAAGAAAAAAAACATTGTTTCACCTGTTGTATTATACCTATTTACCTTTTATCATATATTTTATACTGCCCTGTTGGCTGGATTTGTAGAATATGCTGACTGCATTTCTGCAGAAGGGTAACATTAAATAACTCACAAAGAATTGATGTCATAAAACAAAACTCAAATCAATCAATCAGCATATACTTTATATCTTTTTCAATATCTTTTTATAGTATTATAACACTTTTTTTTTTTTTTTTTGCTGAGGACCAGTTTTATTCCCTCTCAAGATCTGAATGTTAATCTTTCGTCACTGAAATTGTAAATAGGTTTAAATGTTACTTCTTATATGCATGTAAGCACACATCTGTTATTTTGTGTGTGTTGCTGTAAACAAATTTTTCTGATGGATAATTATGGTCAAGACATACTAGGATATTGTTCTGTGCTTTGAAGTTAAGATGTTTTCTGGAAAACACACTTTGAATTCACCTTATGACATCTTCAGTCATTCAAAATGTAAAATTTAATTTTCCAAAAGAAATTTTGGTACTACATGAACCATGTAGATGCTTGTCCTTTTGAAAGCCAAATTTGGTCAATGTGTTGCCCTCCCCCTTTACTATTTCAACACTGGATAAAAAAAAAAAAATTATTTATCTTTCCAAGATAAATCTGCTTAAATAAATAACTTGTACGAATTGACCTTTTGCTTAAAATCTTGTTTGGTAATTTATTTTATTGGATATAACTGTCCACTGGCCCCAGGGGAGTAAGCATTCTTGGTTTACTGTCTGCTGCTTAAATCTGATGGGAATCAGATGTGCCTCTATTTTTTTTCTATTCAAACTCCTCCATTTTCATATATATATATATATATATATGTATATATGGTTGTCATGTCAGTTTAGTATGATTATACAAATAGTGTTCATTGTGATATGTTAAAAGGATGAAAAGTCTTAAATTTAATCTACTCTTAATATGAACAGTATTTTCTTCCTAGATGGTACTAATAGCTTTTTAAGCTACATGTTATTCTAAGATTAATATCTTACATATTTCCATAAACATTATTTTCAAAAATTTATAAATTTTCTTAATATTATAAGATTTTTTTTCATTTGGAATTTCGAATAAAAAATGTACTCTAATATAATGTAAAATTTTGTTCTATTTATTAAGTAAAACTAAAATAGATATCACAGATAAGATTTATTGAACAAATCTATCAGAACTTCCATCCTCTTTCATGTTTACATATATAAGTCACACAGTATATTCTAAGTTCTTTATTCCAATTTGTTGCTACTACAATTTATATAAGTTCCACTTCATCCATTGTAGCACAAATAGAAGTAAAAATTCAGAAATAATTTTGATATAAAATATTTTTGGGAAAACTTTTATTTGTTTTTAAATCAACTGTTCTTTAAAATAATTCATCAATTTTAATAAATAAAATGCAAATAATATAGATCAAAAATAAAAGTAGACATATTTCTGAAGAAGCAAATAAGTCAATAAACAGAGGAAAACTCTATAAGCATTAACGCTTTCACTACTGTATTGTTGCCTGGCTGTGCTGGCCCATTTTGGGGAAAAATAGGAAAAAGTGTTGTCTATTTGCTGAGAATTTAGATGCTAATGGAGATTTCTCATAGGCATCACATTTTACTTTTGATCAGATACTCTGCAGTACAGACTAATTTAAATGGCAACCCCAACACACAGTATAATAAAAAAATATATCTTCAAAACAAATTGTATTGTATGCTATATGTCTATGCTAGTTTTGAAACAGCACTAAGTGTTAGCATGTTTTTTAAAATAAACACAAAGGACCAACATTTCACCGTGTTTTTTATATATATATAAGTATGTTTATAACAGCGGAAGTGTTAAAGTTCATTTGAGAATTGACTCATATGTTGACCCCTTTTGCCTACTGAATATGACTCATAACAGGTGTATGTGATCAGTTCTTGCATAAAATCTACCTTGTTACCCAACAGCTGTTTCAAGTTGTTCTTGTCATTCAGAATTGCCTATCAGTATTTTGGAAGGTGAAAGAAAAAGTGTATTAGGCAATAATCTGAACGGAATTAAATAAAAAAAAAAAAAAAAAAAAGCAAAAAGAGGAAGAAGATTTTGTCTGAAAGTTAGACTTATTGCATGAATTTTTCCTATTACCTAAGGAGAATAACTTTAGAAAATAATATTCATTTTAAGCCCTGCCTTAATAAAAAGAATCCTAATCTGACTGTACACATCTATTGTTCAACCAACAGCAAAATCTATGCTAGGGAAACCTGAAATACTAGCAATATCTGTAGACATTTTTCCATAAACATTGCTTGAGGACCATTACAACAGGAACCAGCCGTCCCACATACACAAGTGTGAATCATCCCCATTCCCTTCATATTCCTATAGTAAGAAGCAAATTCTATTCAGACAGCTTCTTCCCAAGAACTACTGCTTTGTGAAAAACAGTCTCCTGGCAAGATATTTTCCTAATCCCTACAATCTTAACCTCTTCAAGTCTTGGCTTAACCATTATCTTTTCTTTTCATATTCCTCTAGTAAGAGGTAAATTCCATTTGGATATCTTCTTCACAATAACTGTTGTTTTCTTGAACACACTTCTGGCATGATGTTTTCCCAATCACTACAATCTTGAACTCTTCAAGTCTGGGGTTAGCAGTTATCTTTCCTTCATAGCCCCATGAACTTCACTTATTGCCTTTTACACTCGTACAACACCAAACAGTAACCCTCTACCTTTAGTGACTCTTGGGCCTTGTATTGAGTGGACATTAGTATACATTAAAATGTTATGAATGAGGAAGTCCTGGAGAGAACAGATTTATATAACCTGCAAGTCATGGTCATCATAAGATGTCAGAAGTTACTTGGTCACAGTACTATGAATTCCCATAGAGAGATCAACCAGAGTGCTCTTGAAATGGAAGCCAGAAAAGGGACACTGAAAAAAAGGCAGACCTGTCAGAATATAGTGAAAAGTATAATAGAGATGGGCCTAACCTGGAATCAAGCTTGTAACAGAGCACAAGATTGGATTGGATATAAAACACCCAATGCTCCCAACAGAATAGGAGGAACTAATACTAATACAAGTTGTTCTAATAACAATTATGAGATGTTTATAAGGGAAAGAGTTTCTATTTTTTATGTATTCATAAATATGTGATTATATATATTGTTATATACACTGATGTGCCAAAAATCATGGATTAGATGCTTAGTATTGTATAGAAGTATACTACCATCTTTTGTGGATATAACAGTATATGTGTGCACTTTCAAGATTCCCAATGATCAGAGCCTGGCAACTTATCTCTCTTCTGATCTAACTCAGTAGGAGAAAAAAAACTAGCTGGTCGCATTCAATGACACAAAAACCAAACTAGTGACATCCCATTATTATCGAGTGGACCCTGAATTTTTCTCTATCGTGATGAGTGACTGTTTTCTCAGGGAGTCTTTATGCCTTCGGACTTAAGCTCAACCCAGATCTCAATTGGAACTTGTATATATGATTCATGTCTATAAATTTGGGGAGGAGGATGTTTTTGCAGTCATTCCTACACAAATTGGAACCATTAGAAACAATTGGTGATGAGTAGTCAAACACCATTTTAGTACCCAGCTATTTAGTGAAATTTTAGAACAAAACTGACATCACCAGCTGACTATAGGTCTGCTACCTTATTTAGTACCTCCCCTGAGTATGAGTTTCTTTGCTTACAGGGGTTGTCTCAAGTACACCAGCTGCAAGTATAGTGTTCTCTAAGTCATCAAATTAATTTTGCTTATTTTTCTAACAATCCAGAAAAAATACCTGCTAATTATGTTATTTTTTTATTTTTATTTTCAGCATATATATAACCAATTAAAAATACAGGTAATGTTTCACTAAAATAGCCCTAAAATCAAAATTTCCAGACAGGTTTGGTATCATGAAATTTTTTCAAAAGTACTCTGATATTCATGACATCTTGGATTTTGGTACTAGCTCCATCCTGACTAGCTTGACAAAAAACTATGTTGAAATCAAGTTTAGTGAATGAAAAATCCAGAAAGTATCGTATTTTAATTTCTTCATATTCCTTCTGTTATGAAGTCAGTAAGGAACCACTTCTTCAGTATTGCTTTTAAAAATCTTTGGTTTATGGCCATATCATGTTGAAATACTGGTTCTTGTCCAACCACTGAAGTTAAGCAATGTTGAGTCTGGTCATTACCTAAATGGGTGACTGCTTGGGAATACCAGGTGCTGTAAGCTTGGATGTGCAGGTAGTGTAATGGAAAACAGCTTGGAATTGGAAATCAGAAAAAAGAATTTCAATTTCAGTTGGGATTGTTATATTCATTTATGTACAAATATCCTTGGGAAAGATAAGAATCCGCCTATTCTCCCTCAGTTATAGGTTAAATAGTAGGGCTTGCATCAGTAAATCACTATAATCTCCAAAACATTCTTACAGTGCAAAAATATTTTTTGTCTTTAAATAATGGTTGATAAGCCATAAAAAACGAATCAATTGTAGAAATTTTTAGCTTAAGTCTAGCGGGTTGGATTAACAACACAAGAAAGCATGTCACTAAAAAGAGACAAACTATTTAGTTTGGTTTATTAACACTTTATTTAATGGAGACTTCTATGTTAAACAAAAATCCAGTTTTATAAAAAGAGCGTCTGGATATGAAAATACTATGTTTGTGGGAGTGGGGAGTCAGCATGCAGTGCATAAAACAAATAAAGTAGATAAAAATAATTTGAAGAAAAAGATTGATAAGATAAGCAATAGGTTTGTCAAAGGAAGTCTTTTTTTTTTTCTTTTTTTTTTTTTTAAAAGAAGCTGAAGTGGCAAGGTGGTGAGAGCACCTGATTTCCAAGAGTAGTTCTGTGGTTTGGGTTCAGTAGACAGGAAAAGTGGTCTCATTGAAGCGAAGCGTTCACTAGTATATGAAGAATCTTTCAAGATGAGTCCTTGTAGCAATAGTCATTTGTATTGGAAGATTTTTTTATTTTTTTTTATTTTTTTTTTTTTTTTAATAATGTTTCATACCAACAATGCTTGGAACATTATGCTTGAGATTCTCAGCATATAGCAGTAATTGTTTTTTAACAAACTTAATTCAATAAATTGTAACTGTGTTGTTTTTTCTTATTTTTTTTTTTAGTTAATATTCTGACATCAGGAAGCTTGTGAATCTACTAGAATTAACAATAGCATAGGTTATGGATTATATAGCAATCTAATGTCCAGAGATCAGGAAAAAAAAAACACACTTCATGCCATCCATTTCCAAGGAATATTAATATGAAATAATAAGAGTTATCGGCCATTATAATTGAAGCCATGATTTTTTTTTTTTCTTTTTCTCTCCAATTATTCTATTTTAGCGTGTGGTCGGTAAGCAGAGGGGCTTGCATTTTTATTTGAGAGCAATGATCTGTATATGCACTTTTTTTTATTTAAGTATGTCATATTTTGCCTATACTTTCAATTAGGGGTTAAATGCCATTGTTTTAGAAGCACTCCCTGTTTCTTTTGTTTTCTATTATCTTTTTGTTTTTGTTTAAATATCTGTTTTCAGTTTGACTTGTTGAGTCATTTCAAAGTGTGCTAATTGTGAATTCAATTTCCTTCTTTAAAAAAAAAAAAGTACTACAAAATAAATTTTAAAGCAAAATTAAAAAAAAAAAAACAAATATAAAACTACACTTTATATTTGTGCATATTTTGAAACTTGTAAATTCAAAATAGAAAAGATAGATTTTCTTCCAATGCCAACAGAAGGCAGTAGTCATTGTCTTAACTACATTGTATCACATAATAGACATATTCATTTGTTGAGAGTCTTATTGTACAGAAGCAGACATTTTCATAATAAAAACAGGTAGGGAAAAAAAATCTGATTTTCATATTCCATAGTCCTGGGTATGACAATAAACTACATTTAGCAGCAAGGTCTCTAATCAGATGACCTGATGTGGTAGCACCTGTGAGATACCCAGCTATGTAGAAATAGCAAACCCCCAAGTAAAACACTATGAAAGTATAAAAATACATTTTTATAGTAAAAATACCAGTAATACAATACATTTTTATATATAAAAAAAAAAAAGTTACCAATATTATATATTTATAATAAGATGATCAACAATACATTTTATCTGGAGCTGGAGGGATACAATCATGTTCAAAATATTTGCATTTTGGCATTAAATAACCCATAGAGGTGTTGATATGCCGCAAAACAAAATCAACCAAACAACCAACATGAAAGAACTCTTTCATGGCATTAATCCATATAATATCCTACAATTTCTTAAATAAATCTATTCCAAAATATAAAAGTATAACTTCCAAATA
The DNA here is from genome assembly GCA_903632075.3 of Acanthosepion pharaonis. Taxonomy (NCBI): domain Eukaryota; kingdom Metazoa; phylum Mollusca; class Cephalopoda; order Sepiida; family Sepiidae; genus Acanthosepion; species Acanthosepion pharaonis. The sequence continues at coordinate 281,322 of CAHIKZ030000392.1, forward strand.
TTCCAAAATATAACAAAACTAGAGCATAAAACACACACCTCACTACCTGTAGTAATTGTGTCTACACAAACATATATATGGACAAAAGCTGAGTATCATCTACCATGTATTCAATTGTGAAAGCAGAATAACATATTTTTTATTACTTCAAAACTTCTAAGAAAATTAAACTTCAGCATTAAATGACTAATAAAGAGTTTATATGCCCTTAAGCAAACAAATCAATTGGTCATGTTCCATAGTCCACTGAAACACTGCTGAAGTTTTTATTTATTTTTGTTTAACCCATGAATAAAAACTTTTTTTTATTAGTTTTCAAGTTTTATTTTCTAATATATACAGCCGTAAGTTTGTGAGTCTACTTGAAATTCTGAATGATTAATTAAAGCAAGTTGTCTGTCATGCATTTGTTTAAATATTATGTAAAACAATGACAAAAAAATAATAGCAGCAGTAGCACCATATTTCCTGCCAAAATTGATAGGCCTTTATATGAACTGGCAATTTTACTTTGGGTCACAGTGTATTTACATTGGCCTTCAGGCTGGGACCCGTGTTTAGCATCTGTTTACCATTTTACCATGTGTGTGTGTGTGCGTGTGTGTGTTTTTTTTGTTTTTTGTATTTTTTTGCTAGCTAGCTAGTTCATGAAATAGCTTTGAGTGTTGCCAAGGATTCCAACCCTGTGGGAGCACCATCCTCATTGCACTAAACAGGGAAGATTGGTAGAATACAAACATTAACATGATAGGGGTTAGGTAGTTTTTGCCTTTGGCCCATATATACATGTATGGGCACCCGCATATTTAAAAACGACCTCCTGTCACATCCTACTCTTATGGGGAAATGAGTAAATATCAAGCATTGGGCTGAGATTGGGGAGTAGTATCTGTCCCAGGGATTCTAAGCTTGTAGCAGTGCCTTCCTCATTACACTAAAGAGAAAGGTTTAGTGAATGCCAATGGTCTCAGCGACCAAGTAATTTTTGTTCTAGACCACATGTATGTGTATGGGCTCCCCACATTAAACTGATCTTGTTGTGCATCCTACCACCATAGTAAGGAAAATAAATACTAAGTGCATTTTCCCTAACCCTTGGGCTGTGATGAAAACTTGGTGTCTGTTATCTCTTCCTCTTATGAATTATGAGTTGGGAATTCCAACAGAACCTTCCTCATTACACTAAAGAGGAACGTCTCGCAGATACTGATGTCAATGTGACAGTGTTTGTACTTTGTTTATATGTATGCAGTGGTACAGGTAAGTACTGTGACAAAAAATAAATGCATGCAGTTTTATCATATTTAACAGCAAGTGTCTTGAATCTTGACCAACTTTGTAGTTTTTGCTTAATTTGCATATTCAGCTTTAAAAATGAAATTCATTTCAATTTGGTCTTTTATGATCTTTTATAAATAAACAGTTGTTTTGGTGATGGATTTTATAATTAAATTGTTAACTTACTCAGTAATGGTTACTATTTTATGTTCTGAATGTGGTAACCACCTTAGCATTTAGATCACGGTTTAGGAATAAGGACAGTTATTGTAAATTCTTATAACATGATGTATATGAAATAGATGACTACCAATTATGAAAACTTCATGACTATCAATTTATGGCATCAGCAAATCTCTCAAGATTGGCTGTAGTTGAGCAAAAGGGTTGGACTTGGCCCATGCAATGTTTGGTACCATTGCTAGTAAAATAATTATTTATACAGGGTGCAGCAGAAACACCTTCATCATTTTAAAGGTTGACAAAATGACCAATGTCACTGCTATTAAAAAATATATTTCACTGTTGCTTAAACAAAGGGCTACAGTTTTTATTCATTTGGTTTTTAAAATGACATCCTCAAAATTTTATTTACCATACATTGTTGTAGATGATTTTTAAAGTTTTCCCTCAACCCGTACATTTTCTGCAGTTTCAGCACTTCAAGCTAACTTACTTTATATGTTGAACCTGAGGCCCTGAAATTTTCAACCCATATCAATTTTGACAAGTGACATGAAATGAGCATGAAAAACTCTGTGTTGCAATTACAGATTTGCTAGTCTTAAAAACATTTCAACATCAAACACATGGTGTGCACTGGTCCAAGCCATGATGATGACTGATGGTATCTGAAAAAAAAAGAAAATGGTAAAACATTAGTTAGCTGAAGACACCATAGCCACTTACCTAAGTTCTCTAGTATAACATAAGTTACAGTTGAAAATGTGGGAGGTATTTCTGCTGCACACTATTTTTATATCATCATTATGATTAATTATGAATAAGAAAAATTTTCTCTCATAGATAAGGTGATGACATAGAAGATGACATTGTTAACATTTTACTCTGTTTTCATAACTGAGAAAAATTTAGTCCTTTATTAACCTTTGTAAAATGTACACTATAGGTCAAAAGTTTGGGGTCACCCTCTCGATTGATTAATAAGTTTCATACCATCTTTGGTTTAATTTACTCCTACTAAACGAAGTTGATGAAAACTATTTAACCCATTAGTGCATAGCATCCATAGTTTTTTTATTTTTTTTTTTTAGTGAAGGAGTTGCCTAAAATTTAAAATCTGCCAACTCCAATATTATCATTAGATAGCAAGATAGATTAGGCAAAAAGAGTTAAGATTTTAAGGAAATTTTATTCAGTGTGTGTGTGTGTGTATGTATATAATATATGTGTGTATATATATATATATATATATATAATGTCTTAAGATGTACTATATTTATGGGATAAAGTGCTCAATATCAGAGATAGAGCGTGTGTAAATATAAAAGTGAACATAGAAGTCAACACTTAGAGCCAACAGTCTGTTTCATGCTGGATGCAATTGTCAGGACGATTGCATCCAGCAATGTTGATGTTTCTATGTTGTGTGTGTGTGTGTGTATATATATATATATATATATATATATATATATATATATATATATATATAAAAAAATCACCCTAAGCGAAGAAGTAAAGCTACTAAAAAACAAGGGTTTATTGTTGGGCGTGAAAGAATTAGGAAACAGAAGCATTATTGTAGAGCAAGAACAGCAGAAGAGTAAACAGGAAGACAGTAGATAGTGATTGACATTGCATTTAAATTTTTGAAGATCAATGAGTTAATTTCATTTAGTGTTGTTGTTGTTTTTGAGTATATGATAAATGTGAAACCCTTTTTAAGAAAGAAAAAAAAAAACACTCCGGCCTAAAATGTGTTAGTAAATTTAAAAAAAGGTGCACAATCTTCAATTTTTTGGTGATTCTTTGAAATCTAGAGGGTGTCCCTCAAACTTTTGACCTACAGCGTATATTCTAAATGTAAAATCACAGAAAACCACCGCCTTTTTTCGGTTCTAAAGCAGCTAATTTTACAACCCATTAATTACTATTCATTAAATGTAATTAGCAAATTTAATGGGCATAACCAATACTTCAGTTAAAAAGAAAAAAAAAAAAACAAATAAATAAAGAAAAGAAAACGTTCCAAGAATGGAATTCTGATTGATAGAAATGGAATCTCTTCTGTCAAAGTGTGGGCTATGTGATATGGCAGACAACAGCCTGGAAGTGTGGAGTTTTATCTCAAATAAATAATTATTTATGTTTATTGATAGTTATCTAGCTTTGTTTAATATGGCACAAAGCCAAAATAATTGATATTTATAACAAGAAAATTTAGATAGAAAAAAATCTTAGTTTAAAGCAGCAAAAATAGGGTGTCTACCATAATACAATTGAAGAGCATGTCTTATAATAATAATATTAACCGCTTCTCTACAAGAAAACATTTCGCATTCATTGACCAAGCAGCCAGTACTGCTTTCAGTTGATATTTGTGAAATCTTTCTCTTAAAACACTTTTTTAGGAAAACTGGTTTCTCAAGTCTAGTAGCTTTTATCGCACATTCCAGTGTTGATGGGGGATTTCTTTCCGAACCTTCTATTTGATGTGGTGTGCAATGTTAACATCTTGATTATATCATTTTCTCATTAAGTTATGTGCTATCCATTTTAGTTGTTGCTGTTGTTGGTAGTCCTCAAGTGATGTGGTATCTGTTATTTGGTACAGTTCTTTGTGATTCTGTAGCACCATTCCACTATGACCAAAGAGGGATGATCTTTGCCAAGACCCTAAGGCTTTACTTGCTCAAAGCATTTTTTTACCATTAATCTTAGCTGACAATTTAGATATTTCTTAACACGTTTGGTGTCATAAACTGCTTTGCAATTGTGAGTTTGACCCTAGCTACTCTACACTTGTGGCCATGGGCCAGATATAGCTAAACTTTATATATAAATATATATTAGGGTAAATGTTATCAGTTTTATACTTGTAAAATCCTTAATTTAAATTAATTAAATTAAATCCTTAAATTGCAGGGTTCCAGACTGATATCTTTTCAACATTGTTCTGAAAAATGTTTTTTTAAACTGTCTCAAAATCAAAATGTTTTTTGTCAGTAGATTAATAAAAACACCATTAAAATGTTTAAGAAATAAACTTAAAAGCAGTTCAAGTATTAAAGTTTTAAAAATAAATAAATATACAACGTAGCTAAATTCTACTGTAAATATTTTAAAAAATCACATTTTTATTTAAACATTTGTTAAATCATCTTGAATAATTTTTTTGTTTTATGTATATTATGTGCATGCATGTTCCATTTATTAAGAGTCAACCTCTGTTGGTGAGCATTACAAATAATTTTTTATTTTTTTTAAGAAATTAGCTGCTTTTAGAATAGATGTAAGAGTATTTTAATTAAAAGTTTTGCATCATCCCAGCATCATTCCTAAAGACATAATTAGTCATCCCAAGTTAATGTTATATCATCCTCAGGACCTTATTGGCTTACGACCGCATCACATTGAAACACCAGTTCCCATACAATCACCGGTTAAGCAATGTCAAGCCTGGTCAGTACTTAGATGGGTGACTGCTTGGGAATACCGGGTGCTTTAAGCTTGGATGTGTGGGTGGTATCATGGTTAGTGGCTTGGAATTGTTAATCGGAGAGGCAAGTTCCAATTCCAGTTGGGTTCATTATATTCATTTACTTACAAATACCTCTGGGAACGAGATGAATCCATTTCCTTTTCTCCTGGCAGCTATGGGTTAATTAGTAAAACTTGTATCACTCAGCCATTACTATCCCATAAAAATAAAATTGTGTGAAAAATACTTAGATTTTGGTATTAAATAGCCCATAGAAGTTGATATGTTGCTAAATAAAAAACAGTCAAAAAATTGGGACCATGTTAAAAACTACTGGATATAAAAGGGGTAATTATCCACTTTCCCAAATCTGGACAAATTTTCAAATTTTCTTTCTGGAAGGGCTTCTTGGTTAGGCCAAGAACTCTTCAGCAGTTCTTCATATGGAGCCATGAAAAGTAGTCCAACTTTTAATAAAAAGTTGAAGAAAATTAAATGTATAACTAACAAAAGTCTATTTTACAAGCATTTTTATTATTGTGAACAGATTAAAAATTATATATACGACTTGTTTATAATATAGACCTAAACTTTTTCATGTAGAGCCCCTTAAATTTAGTATGCATACTTACTGGACTCAGGAAGGTTTTAATTTAATTTTATTTATTTTTTTATTTTTTTTGTTTTTTTATAGAGAAAGTTGGTATGTATTTTTTTTTTCTTTTATAAGGATTTATTTTTCAGAGTAACAATCACCATTTGGAGTTGTTTGGAATTACAACAGTTCATATTTTTAATATCTTGAAAACTAAAGGTCATGGAAATATGCTGGCACTTTCATTAATTGAAAGGAAAGAATTTTAAACATCTACAATATCATTGATAACTGCACACTAATAATGTCCTTTTTCCAATTCATAATAGTATATCATTAATGACATGAGTACAGTTTTAAACTTGCTGTAAATAAAAACAAAGTACAGATTAGTCAGGAATCAATTTTGACACTGTATTTATGTTGTCGTCCTTTTAAAATGATAAAAATATATTTTTCAATTCTGGCAGATGTCATGGCTTGAGAAAAATCTAATAAATGCTAATCTACAAAGTTTTTAAAATAAATTCTATCCTTTTTTTTTTCTTTTTTACAAGTGAACTGGTTAATTTAAGTAGTGCTAATTTTGAATTTATCATCTGTGGATCACTACCACTCAAAACAGGGTTTATCCTTTTATCTTATCAAAGTTGAAGTCTTGAAGGAATATTATTGAAGTTTCCACAAGTAGCTCAACATTCAGTGCCTCCAAAACCAAGCTAGTAACATTTCATCGCCATCAAACACTAAATTTACTCCAGTTCTGATGAATGGTAGTATTATCAATGAGGCTCTTTGCCTTAAATGTCTATTAGGATTCAAGCTTACTTCACACCACAAATAGAACTTATACGTTCAATCCATCACTAATGATGCTGAAAAAAAAAACATTTGGTTTCTGATACTGCTCCAGAAAGTAAATGACCCCTGCTGACATGCTTTATCTTTGCAAGAACCTGATCAGAACCTTGACAGAGTTTAAGAGCATTTACATGTCCTTGTGGGTGATGAATTACTTTCCACTCGGTAACCCCTTTCCTATAGAAGAAATGCTGTTAGTCTGCCACTACTCCATTGCAATTTTCATGACAAATGTTCAGACAAGCTACACTCCTTAGTTCCACTAGTTTAGACTAAAAGTCTAAACTAGCTAGGATCAGCTAAACATCCTTAGTCTCTTTGTATTCCAAGAAAGAAGTTCCACTCAGGCTATTTCTTCCCCAGAGTTGTTACTTTGTGGAACAGACTCCCAAAAGGATGCTTACCCAATCACTACAATCTCAACCTCCAAGTCTTAGATCAACCATTATATATCCTACATATTGACTCAAAAATGCACTTCTTACTTCCTACATTTATGCCCTTACCACAACCTCAATCAGTAACCCTCTACCTTGAGTAGCTCTTGGGACTTGTATTGGGTGACTAATAGTATAAAGGGTGGGGTGCAACTCTTACATTTTGAATTGTCATTAAGAGTTGAAGTTTTACCAAAACTAAATCAATTTAAGCAGTGCCAGATTTTTTTTTTTCTTCAAAAATTTAACTCTCTTCACCAAAATCAAATTCCAATACGTGAATTCCTACTACTCAGGTTAGATTCCTTTGTCTTATCAAGGCTGAAGCCTATCATAATTCTCAATGTTTTCACAAGCCAGATCTTACACTTTGAATTACCATTGAGAATTGAAGTCTTACTAAAATTGATTCTTATTCTTTTCAAGAATGACTGCCAGGTTTTCTTAATGATAACATTGCCATTACCCTTGGCTTGTTGGTATTTCTGATTGCAATTTGAACAATAATTACTTAATTTATTTTCTATTTCACTAATTATCTCATTAACATATCCCAAAAAATATAGAAAAACTTATCTACAAGCATATAACTAAAACCTATAATAAGCATTAAACCAATGACTGTTTTTTTAATAATGTCCTCCTCCACCTCTTGTACTTTCTCAGAAGAAGGGGTGGAAAGCAAATTTAGCAGCTGGTGCTTTTTGACAATGCAAATTATGTTAGCTTAGTTTCTATTTGCTGGTGGTTAATAAACTCAATAGAGCTGAAGTTGGTTAGGATGTAAGTATTTCCACAGGTGTTTGGATTTTGTCATGGCATTGGTTGGTTCTTTTTTTTTTTTTTTTCCTTTTCTCTTAAGTCTCCGCCTTCTTCTCAGTCTCCCTCTTTATCCTTTCTTTTTACTGTCCACCCACCATGTGGATCATACCCTTTTAGTCAGGTTTCTTACAACAAATGCTTCTCTCATTCTCAAAGCTAGAGTCTAAAACTATTGTCAGGATTTTCTCTCATTCACAGTCGGTAAGTGTTGTTTTCATTTGGGATTTGGGCCACTGATAATTTTTGTGTGTGCATTTAAAAAAAAAAAACAGAATTTACTTAAATATATTATATCTATAAAAATAATGTATAAACAGAAAATATATATATTTTCTGTTTATACATTTTTATAGATATAATTTAAGTAAATGCTCTTTTTTTTTTTTTTTTTTTTTTTTTTTTAAATTAAACAGTATTAATTACATTTACCGGCCTGAATGTTTGAGAAATTTCATAGAAAATATGTGCTTCTCCAACAGGAATCTAACCTGTAACCCTAATGGGAACCATCATTTGATCTGATGTGCTGTTAACCACTCAGCCACAAAGAAGCATCTAGTTATCAAAGTCCAAATTATAAACAAAAAATATATTAAAAATAATTGTCAAACTTAATCCATTTCATAATATGTTGTCATTGTTTATGTTAAGATATGTTTTGTGAGCAGATATGATTGATCAAGAAAAATCGTCAAAGGTGTATGTTTATAAACAGTAATTTGGACTTTGCTAACCAGAGGCTTTTTTGTTTCTGAAAAAAAAAAAAAAAAATATTTTATATAGTGGAAGTTATGCATGGATCCTACTTCATTTTTCATAGGTTTTTGCCACATATTATTTAGCCACTGGACCATCAATATATGGTGTTTTTTGGCCAGGGTTAGCCTTTTTGTCTTCTTCCTCTTTTTATTTGAGCACAAAAGAGATTGAAAGGTAGAAAAAGAGATAAGGATTTTAAGGAAAACAAATGCTTTGTTTTAATTTGAATTCTTTTCTATTTGTTTGTACATTTTTATTTCTATATTTTATTTTATTAGACTCTCCACAATTCCAAATTAAAATGAAAATACACCCATGAGATAAAGGGAATTTACCATCATCGTACACCTCTTCAAGGAGAATTCTTTCATCAGGGGTTTATGAAAATTATATTCTTCCTTGCTTTGATAGTTTTCTTTTTTTCTTGTATTTCTTTGTGTTTTGTTAAAAGAAAACCCTGTAAAAAATGCTACAATTAGTAAAAATTTTGGGCAGAGCATAGAACCCCCACACCACCTCTCGGCTGCTACAGCCACACAGTAGTAACATTGTACTCAGCAGAAACTGGTGCATGGTCACTCTTGTGAAATGATAAAAGATTATAAAAAAAAAAAAATTTCTTTTTCATAAAAGTATGGTTAACCTAGCACATTTTTTCTTAAAGATTTTTACAATATCATAAGTAGGAAATTATATATCAATAATAGAAGTAATATAATTATCTTTTTATAATTGCAGTAAAAATAGATATATTAAATGTAAAATGGAAACTAATAGCAAGGAGAAAGAAAAATATATAATTTTTGTAAAGAGGGAAATCAAAAAAAAAAAGAAAAAAAAGAAAATGCTCTCTGGTTATTGTTCCTCAATCTTCAGAGCTCTATTGAGGAATAAGAAAGGTGTGTACAGTGATTAAAATTGTGGGAGAATCCAAGACAATTTATTTTATACATAAAATCCCAAACAACATTTACTCTATGAAAGTTTACTTTGCATTTTGTGCTTTCAGAAGCCAGATTAACTACTATCCCAGCAATTCTGCCAATTAAGTTGCAAGAGTTTGTTGGTTGGTTGTTTAGTGGCATATCAACCTCAATGGGCTATGTTGAAAATCTGAATATTTTGAATTCAATTGTATGTCTTCAACTACAGATAAAATGTATTGTTGGTCATTTTGCTATAAAATGTATTGTTGGTAATTCTATTATAAACTAGCCTAGAAGATGCCCTTTAGGCAGACTTTAAGCTAACTCCTATGGAAGGCTTCAGCATTTTATGTATGTAAAAGTTATAAAAATCTGGAAATAATAAAATTATTTTATCTTTATTTGACACCTTAATTTGACATAATCTTCATTCATATACACAAATGATCTTCGTAGTTTCTTTATATTTATTTTGTGCACAATTTTTCTTTTCTTTTTAAAGTAACCATTCTTTATGATCACTTCATATAAAGTCACTCTTAAAAGACATTAGGGAATCTGAACTATGTAATATTTTGAATGCATCACAGTATGCATGTTAGAAAAAAAACATGAGCAATGTACTGTGCCCCACTTAAGTTTTAATTACAGTTTAATTAGATGATATCAGTTGCAATTGTGAAATTAAATTTAAACCTTTAATAAAGAATTGTCTTTTAAACCTTTCACTCTATTCGATATTTAACTTTAAACGAGTTGTTTCTTTAATTTGTTTAATCGCATGTTACTTCAGGTTTGTCAAGATCAAAAAAATGGATGGACACAGGTACACTGCATTTTATTTATATAGATGTATTGTTGGTCATTTTGCTTTAAAAATGTATTGGTAATTTTACTATAAATAGGTATTGTTGGTAATTTCTTTTATATAAAAATGTATTTTTATACTTTCATAGTTTTTTGTTTGGGAGTTCACTATTTGCCCATAGCTGGGACCCTAACAAGTGCTACCACCCTGTGCCAGGGTGGACCTAGGAACAACAGCAATTAGGTGTTTCCGTGCTCCTTAAAACATTCAATCTCATGATCAGAGGTCTTACTGCTGGATGTAGTTTATTGTCATACTGTTATGGTCCGGTTCCTTGTACCATGGTGATAGTCCAAGGTAGAACCAATAAAGAAGAACTCGAACACGGATATGGAATAACACAGATATATTACAAACAGGAATATATACAGAGAAGTAGAAAGTGTTAGTACGAACAATCAGGTTTAGTAGGGAGAAAAATGTAGTCTCGCCAGTATCACATTTCCAATGTCTTGTAGTATTGTCTGAACGCGATTGTTTCGGACTGCCTCTGACTCTACTGACTTGCTAGCTTTGACTGACAGACTCCTGACGGACCTCACTCCAAACTTCAGACTGAACTCCCTGCTTTCTCTTGAGGCGCAGTATTTATTACGTATGGAATAGTCCATTATGTTATTATGGGTAAGGTCCCATAACACATACCCAGGACTGAGCTGCAAGAGCTGAGCTCTATGATTGGCAGGAGATCAAATCTTCAGATTTAAGTCTATCCTTTACTTATAATAATGTCTTAGCGCCATATTTGTTGTTAAGAACTGTTGGATAAAGAGGAATCTTGAGGCAACAGAGATGTGGTTCTTACTGAAGAGTGCTGAGAATACCATGGACAGAACATGTGACCAATGGGGAAGTTTTAAGGAGGATAGGAACAAAATGGACATGTGTAATCAAAAGACAGTTGAAATCTGTGTAACACAGGAGGGAGGACTTTGAGAATTTCACACTCACAGGACATAGTGAAGGCAAAAGAGGCAGTGGAAAGCATCAAGTTACGTACCTAATGAATTTATGTAAATGGTTGGCAGAACAGTGACTGGAAGGAATAGTAAGGAGACAAATTTGTGAAGAACCATTAATGCTCATGTCCTGAAAGGACATGGTGCATAAAAGAATTTGAAACTATTTATGCTTCATCTAATAAAGATCAAGATAGTGTCATGATTACTACTAATACTACTAGTTGAAGTCTTTGTTTCCCCTTTTAGGTGTTCTCTGTTTATCCATCTCCACAATTTTCTCTATAATTTTAAATCTCTTTTTAGTTGTTTCAATTCTTTTCTATTTTTGAGTTATTTCTTGTTGTTTTTTTTTGTTGTTGTCTTTTTTAGTTACTTTGCAGTTTCAAGTGGTCATTCTCTTTTCTTTGTTCTTTTTGTATCTATTTTATAAATTCTATAGCAGAGGTGATAATCCTGCTTTTCTCTTTATATAGAGTCTGCCAGTGTTGTCTATAGGGTAAACATTTTAATTAATTTCCTACTACATCAAACCCTCAATTTTAGTTCACCTCTTCTCCAGTTCAAGAAGGTTTAAGATGTCTCCCTTTTATCAGATTTCTACAATTCAGTCTTGTTTTCAATATCTTTCTCATTCTTTGCTTATTACTTCTATTATTAATAACTAGCAGGACTACCCAGCATTGCCTGTGTATTAAAATTACACTGGTCATGTACAAATTCATGAATAATAATTAATAATAATAATATTTAAACCTGATATTATTTACTTTATTATAACAATATTCATTACAATTTATTTTTGTCAATATTTAACATTTATTTTATACACTACAGATCAAATGTTTGGTGTCACTTTATAGATTTAATAATTACTAAGTTTCATATCTTCTTTGGTTCAGTTAACTCCTACAAAGTGAGGATGCTGAAATTATTAGTGCATGACATCCAGTTTTTAAAAAATATAAAATCTGCCAGCCCTAAGATTACCATTAACCAGCAAGGTAGATTATTAGGCAAAGAGCTAAACTTTTAAGATGACTCTATGCAGTAATGGATTAATTGTTATTATAGAATATATAAAACCTTTCAAAAAGATAGTCTTTTTGGCTTGATGTGAGCTAGTAGATTTTTGAAAAAGCGTGCAATCTTCAATTTTTAGACGATTCTTCGAAATCTAGATGGTGGCCCCAACCTTTTGTCTTATATTTACTGTGTGTGTGTGTGTGTGTGTGTGTGTGTGTGTGTGTGTGTGTGTGTATATATATATATATATATATATATATATATATATATATATATACCTAGTTTTAAGAAAAACTAGGTAAACCTAAGGAGGATAAAATCCAGAGAGCTCAATGTAAATCCAGAGCAAATAATTTAAATAAAAACAGACCACTTTAAAGTTCCATGTAATAAATTTTCACCACAGCTCTTTTAAAGGACCGCGGATCGTCAGACTTTACATCCAAACAAAAAATGAAAAGAAAAAATATATATATATATATATATATATATATATATATATATATATATAATTGTATTTGAGCAGTAATCCCTTTTTTTATACATGTTTCATTAACAACAACTGAAAAGGTACTGTGTTTAAGCTTTTTATTTAATTTTCCTTGTGTTTGTTTAAATTTTTTTCTTTTCTGGACATAAAGTGTTTAAAATTTGTCTTGAATGTTCTGTGTGTCAGCGCTTTCATCTATTCTTTTAGTCATTATCAAGGGTGTTTTTTATTTTTAACTAAATGTGCAGATTTTTACATATACATCTAGAGTTATACCAATGTTTGTTTTTTTTTTATTTTTCAAGCACTGTCTGCACATTGTGACTATGTTCACAGTTAATGTTATTGAGTGTTTATTGAAAAAAAAACAACACTCAATAACATCTGCTATGAATGTGGTTACAATGTGCTGACCGTGTTTGGAAAATAAAACAAACAACATTCCCATGACTCTAGATACATATATAAAAATCTACATATTCATTTAAAAATAAAAGAACATCTTTGATAATGGCTAAAAGAATAGACAAAAATCCTTAGACATGCAATACATTTGGACAACTTTTACACACTTTATGTCCTAGAAAGAAAAAAACTTACACAAACACAAGAAAAATTAAATAAAAAGCTTAAACACAGTACCTTGTCAGTCGTCTTTTAATGAAACTTATATATATATATATATATATATATATATATATATATATATATATAAGAAAAGAATTGTTACCCTATTCTAAATTATTTTTGTATCTGGCTTGAACTCCAAAACTACATAAATATTTAAACCCTTAAAACAGATTGTCTGATTCAGCGTGTCCCTATTTTTGCTTATATAAAAAGTGTTCAGAAATAAGTTATCAAAAAAACTTTCTTGGTACGTACTGAATCAGATTATATAGAATTTTAAGGGTTTGAATATTGTAACTGTGGAGTTCAAATCAAGCACATCTTCACAGATTAATGTCCTTTATTATAGAATAGATGATGAGTGTATGTTCATCACTTGACTTTTATGTAACACTTTATTCCCAAATAATACCCACTTATAAGCTAAAGTAGAAAAACAGTTTCAGCTTTTATTTAAACTGATTCTCTGATACATATCCTCCAATAAGTGAATTAATTAGATCTTATAATTAGTTTTATTACTTGATACCAATAAAGATCCTAAATATTAGCAAAGATTTTTCCCAGTCATCGTTTCTTTCTGTGTTTGTCATTAACAGCAGTTTGTAACTTTGATTAAAGAATTTTATAAATATATTCAGCAAGTTCATATTGTATAAAGTCAAGGACAAGTTCTTCTATTACTTAAGTCTACAAGTAATATTTTCTAAGATATTTGCTTTCTGTTATCTTATTTCCAAAATATATATATATATATATATATATATATATATATATATATATATATATATATATATATATATATATATATATATATATATATATATAAAATTATAAAATGGACTAAGTCTGACAATTATTTTAATATATTTATTGTTTATATGTTATTTTTATAGATACAAATATTTAAGTAAATGCTCTGTTTATCATATACAGTATTAACATTTACCAGCTTGAATGTCTAAGAAATTTCATAGAAAATATGTGTCCTCTGACAAGGATTGAACTTGTATCCTACACAGAACTATCATATAGCCTGTCGTGTTATACCATTTAGCTACAGAGGAAGCGTCTGATTAAACAATAAATATATTAAAATAATTATCGGACTTTTGTTTATGCTAAGATATGCTTTGAGCAGATATGAGTATTCGAGAGAAATCCTGGAAAATTTGTAGTTTAAAAGCAGTAATTCGACCTTGCTAATGTTTGCTTAGCAAGGTTGTATTACTGTTCTTAAATATCTCTCAAATAAATATCTTTTAAATATTCAAGCTGTACAAATACTTAGTACCCTGCTATGGAAAAGATATGCATTCTCACATATGAAATCTGTTTTCTTAGGATTAGTTTATCGTCGCAAACAGAAACTATTTGTTACTTGAGATAGAATGTTCAACTCAGTATAATTTTCTTTTTGTGAAAGATGGTATTGGAAAATTCCTGTATTAGGACTTCAATTTTTCTATGAAAATCTCCTGACTTCTGTTCTGGGTGGTGCAATGTAGTTAATCTAGATGAGGCTGATGAGGCAGATCCAGTCTCTGAAGTCTCTCCCACATATGAGACACACTTGCAGACACTGTAGATGGAATGGTGAGAGCTTGGGCTTTGTGTACTATACATTTCCTTACAGTTTTGACTATTCTCCTGGCTTTCACAACATTAGCTTTTTTTTTTTTGTGATCTTGCTTCTTCATACAAGGTGGTTCTGGGCCATGTTCTTCAAGAAATTAATGTCAGTGTCCAGATCTTTAAGGGTGGTTTCTATCCTCATTGGTAGACTTTGATGAGAATGGCAGAGGCAGTCTGCTACAAGCGTCTGGTTTTGGCAATAGTATTTAGATGAATTAGTATAATGAAGTATCAGGTTCTTGTTATTAATTAGATGTTGTCCAGTTGTGAAATGTCGTTTAGAGGGGCAGCACAAATGCTAGATACACTAAATACCCATCAAAAGTGATTAAATCATTTAAACCAGATTACATGAATAAATTTCTATGTGCTAAATAAGGCTTAGGTTGCCTTATACATCATAAGACTCTTTTGGATAATAGGCATTAATAAGGTTTTCCAATGCATTATATAAGGTGAGACTGGAAAGTTTTTGAATTAGGCCTTCTCATTTTTGATGAAGATCTGGCAAACTCCTTAATTGATTCCTACCATTTGAGAGAGCTGACGGATTGTTTGCTGATGGTTCTCATGAATGAATTCATGTTTTCTGGTATTTTGCTGATGGTTGGTCATCTTGAATGCTCATCATCTTAGACTGATGCTTGATCATCTTTGAAGATGCATGCTCCTCAAAAACCTGTATTTGACCTAAAGAATATTCATAAAAAGCCTGGTGTAGCATATCAAAGGTTTCAGCTGCAGTTTCGTGAAACTTCATGCAAAATTTGATGTGAGTAGGCATATTGCTCAATATCATTTGAAGTATTTTGTTATATTTCAATTGTAATTCAATCTCCAGTCATTTATGAACAAACCAATTTTATAAAAAGAAATTAAGCTAAAAGACAGATGTTAATAGTGTCTGTAAACTTGCAAAAATTTACTTCTTAAAAACTACAGTCATGTTGGAATTCCAGTGATGGAGAGTCACAACAATTGTAGCTTTGTCACTTACCAATTATTGTTTTTTTTTTTTGGTTGGCTGAAGCCAATTATTCCAAGAATATTTTCTTGCAGGTCTTGTTGAAGTCTTCTTAACATTCTAGCTTAATTTGCTTGAAGTGAATTTCTACACAAAGAGCTTTCAAGTTTTTAGTGAAGAGAATTTGAAATGTCTTTGGTTTCCATCCAAATTCAGGTTAGAGACTTTCAACCTCATGATGGTGGCTTGAAACTGTGAAACAGACAAGAGTTATCTATCTTGACCAAAGCTGTGAGGAGCAAATATTTACTCAGTTCAATTTTCCATTATAGATTAGTCCTGTAATGTTAGTTTAATTTGACTTTTTGGCAGCAAAAGTTTACTTCTGTTTTTAATAACAACCCTGTCTGTTGCTAGACTAAAAAAGATTTTAACTTGTCATTTGAATAAAACCTTTCATTCATTGTTGCCCAAGTGGCTCCAATGAACAAAGCAATTTGTTAACGTATTGGCACTGCTGTCTAGATAAAGAAACAATTTCATCTATTTTCTTTCACCTATTTTATTTAATTTTTAAATTTAACAACTGTCTATATTTCTGAGATGAGGTTTTTACACTATATTGTTTGGACTGTTGTCCTCATCTTTATTGTCACATTCATATTTTTGCTATTGTACAAGGGAGATAACTTTAAAAAATAATGATATTTTCATAGTTCTCTTCCTTTTTAAGTTAAAAAAAAAAGTTGCAGACAAAAATATGTAATTACATATGGCATATTATAGAATTGTTTTTGTTTCAATTTTTGTCAAAAAATGTCACTGCTTTCCCTCCTTCATGATTCCTACATGTTATCAATCTAAGTATGTGATTATATATCGGCTAAATATCTCATCAGCTATCTAAGGATAATCATTACTCACAATACATTCATCACAGTCTATGAATTGTCATGACTTACTATTGGATTCTTGGCCAGAATAATATCTAAAGAATTTTTTCTGAAGATCTTGTCAGCCACTCCCAAAAGGGTTAATTCTGTTAAAGTTTAAAATAACCTCCTCCTGTGTGCTGTGCCACTTCAGGCTGTGAGCGATCATGACTCTACAAATTTCTGCCTTTAGTAATGTTTGTCTTTCTTCTAATCCCAGTTCTGTCAACCATTTACATAAGCTTGTTAGGTAGGTTATTCGGTGCTTTTCTCTGTCCCACTTTCCTTCAATATGTCCTTAGAGTGTCATATTCTCTAAGCCCTCTTTCCTCATGTGCCCAAGAAATTTCAACTGTCCCTTTCTGATTCTAAATAGAAGTGTCCATTTTGTTTCCATTTTCCTTAAAACTTTGTTGTCACTTATATATTCTATCTCTGGAATTCTCAGTGTCCTTCTGTAGAACCACATTTCTGTTGCTTCAAGTATCTTCTTCATCTGTGATTGTCCCGTATTCATTTCTATATAGGAGGACCAATATTACATAACAGTTCAGCACTCTTTTAATTAAATTTTCTTGTTTCTTAATTGAATTCTTATTATTGTTTGTTCTTTAAGATGTTCTATTTATATTTCTAATTTAACAGTTCTTTCATATTCACAATCTTGAATACTGCAGTAGTATTTTCAGTAGATTTTTTTTTTTTTAAAACAAAAGATTTTTAAGCGAAATTTTTTTCCATTAAATTGTCTCATGATAATGATCTTTGTACTTCATAGTTAAAGAAGACCATTGATTCAGTCCTGTGTGGTGCCATGATTAATCTGGAGGTTGCTGGAGTCAAATCCAGGCTGTGAAAACTCTTCCACATATGGAACACACAATTCCAGTTGCTGTGGATGGAGTGGTGGTAGCTTGGGCTTTATATGCTATACATTTCTTTACAGCTTTGATAATTCTTCTGGCTTCTACACAATTAGCATCTTTTGTGATTTTTCTCTTCTATACAAGGTGGCTTTGGGCCATGTTTGTCAAAGAGTTAATGTCAATGCAGTATGAAGCCAAACCAAGTTTGGCATAAGGCCATTTCTTTTTTAAGAATCGTTGACCACAAGACCAGTATATTAATCATTGCCTTACTAATAAACTTTTTAGATATAAGATTCTTTATAGAAACTGAGAAAAATATTTTTTATAAGGTCTCATATATTTTACACTTTTTTTTTTTTTTTATAGTAACTGATCACTAAAAAGTCATCCAAGGTAGAGAATTACTGAATAAATTTGTTGTATGAATATAAGAGGAGGAGATAAGAAGTGCAGATTATGAGGATATCTGGGAAGGATAACTATTGACTACAGACTTAAGAGGTTAATATTAATATATAATGTGGCAATTGGGTAAACATCTACTTTCATAAAGTATCAGTTCTTGGGAAGGAGTTATCTTAATAGAACTTCGTTTTTAACAGAAGGGAGTTTATTTGACCCAGGGTACAATGGTGCAGAAAGTAGAATCTGAGAAGTTTTCAAATTCTGAGGTAGTCTGTTAACTTCACTTTCACACAAATCCCACTAGAAAAGGCATGAATTTATCTTTTCTCTTACATGCTATGGATTAAATAATAGGGAAGACTTGATTTTTTTAGCCTTGGGTGTCGATCAGTTTAAGAGAAACTGAATTCCAAATTGTGGTGAAGGCAATGGGAAACCACTCTGTTATCTTAACCAAAACATCATGGTAATTTACAGATAATAAAGAAAAAGGGAATCTGTAGTCTTGATCACCCATATCCTGATAGGACATAGCATTTAAAAAAAATGAAAATCGTCATTGGTGGAACTCGTTGCTGAGTATTGAGATGCTCATCAACATTTCTTTCTGTCTGAAAGGAGTTCTAAGTTGGATCTGAGGAGAGATCCATAGCCACCAGATGATAGGGTAGGTGGGTTCAGTGGATTTCTTTGGGCTCTTTTCATCTCTTTTATTTGCCTTAAATATATAGCATTTAATAAACCACTTTATCCTTCTTAATTTATACTATTCAAACAGTAAGAGAAAGAAGTTAGCTTTTGTGCATTTAAAATGTTTAAGTATCATGTTTTACAAGTAAAAGAAAAAAGTTTGTCACTATAAAAATCGAATTTGAATGGTTTTCTTTTTCTCTTAACTTCTTCCAACAGCTTCTGCTGGAAAGTTTTTTTTTTTTTGTTTTGTTTTTTTTTTCAGATTTAAGTTTCTTTCCTGTTTTACTTTTCTGTCTAATTTAAAAGGTGTATATTTCTACCAAGCATCATCCATACCCACTAATAAAAAAATAAAAAAAAGTCATCAGAATTCATAAAGTTAAATAAACAGAAATAATTGACTAACCAGACCAACAGAAGAAATTGTTAAAAATTTCTTATTTTTCTACCATCTCCTTTCAAATTACTTTTGATGGAATGCTGTGTCTGCTAAAACCATTATTGTCATCATTAGCCACTCCACCATTTCCAATCTCTTTATAATTAATAAATTAAAAATAACACTGATTGCTCAAACTGTGTACAAATGATTCATACTTATCAAATAATTGAGCAGTTCTATTTTTGTAATTGCACATTGACTTTACATTAAAATCATCTAGCTTTTATCATTTTAAAAGGGAAGACTTTTTCTTTTCTTTTTCCTCTTTTATCTTTTTTTTCCTTTTTTTTTAATCTTTTTCTTTATCTTTTTTTTTTGTTAAACTACTGAAGCTTAGTTCCTATAAACCCATCATCCTATTCTTTAGTTCTATCAATTCAATCAGTTCTTTATAATGTCTATCAAGTTTAATCCTCCCACATTTCTTCCATGTTCCAATTGTAAAGAAGAATTTCCACTCAGCTTTTTCTCAAGATCTGTTGCTTTGTGGAACTGACTCCCATGTTGATGCTTTCCTGAACACTACAATCTTAACCTCTCCAAATCAAATTAATCTACACTTCCTTCTAACATTCATATCACACCTTATTCAGTAACCCTCTACTTTGAGTGGCTTTTGAGCCTTGTATTGGGTTAACTTTAGTAAAAAAATAAATAGGCTATGATGAGGTAGTTTCTTGAAATGCTGATCCTATGAAAATGTGGGGTGTCCTACAGTAAGAATTGATCAGGCATCTCATTTATCTTGTGGGTGGAGGCAAGTAAATAAATTACTTTTGTTGAGATGTTAAGAATTTGTCAGGGTTTCCAAGTGTTAATTGCCATTGAGTAAAAACAACTTTTCTTCTTCATTCTAATGTAATTAATATTTACTAACATCTAGAAATAAGTTTGATTTGTAGGCTTGACTTTATTCTTAAATTAGCAGATTGCATATAATTTGATTAATGTAACACTCAATTTTTGGGGCCTTAACCTTTTCGAAGATGTACATTTTCAGTGAAAAATAATCAAATAAAAACTTGAAAAATAAATTAAAATCTAAAACATTACAATTAGACTACTTAGCATTTATAGATGTTTCAGAATAGTTAACTATTTACAATGTAATTTTTACTTTGCTTAACTTAATTTTTTAGTTTTAATCTGTTGAATTGTAACTGTTCTATAAATTTCTCTTTGTTCTTGTAAGTCTTTACACTGACTTAAAGAAAGAAAAAAAGATGCAATTATATTCATCTCAAAAATAATTTTATGGAACTGGTTACATCTCTATTTTTTCTATTTTAATACTATATCCCTTCAGATTGGAGGCAGTCAGGACTCCCCACAACATCTTTAAAATCTGAATTGCTATGACTTCTTGGGAAAGAGAATGGATGAATTTACCATTGCTTTTCCACAGTTTGAAGTTCAGTTTTTCTTCTCTCTTACACTCAGGGCTAGAGAGTTCAGTTCTCCCATGTTATTTAACCTATGGATAGTATTATGTGAGAGGTTAGAAGAGATGGATTCATATTTTTCCCCAAGAGTATTTATGCAAAAGTGAACATGACAGACTAGGCATGAATAAGTATAGCTTAGACCAGCACAAGACCATAAGTGTTGGGTACTCAGTGACGATCAAACTCCATGAAATAAGTTTAGATTAGCTCAGGTCAATCTGAATAAGACAATGGTTTCCTTTCCTTTATTAATTGTGCATTCACAAATTTACAATCAAGAGGAATTGTCTCAGTTTTCATAATATTTGACAGTGATTTATTCTGTATTTTGATTCACTTCTGGGGAGTGTTTTTAACAGAGGATGGAAAATGCAACGCCAAAATCCAGTCACACATTTGATGAGTGAAAGATGCCTTACGAAAAGCTAAGCCAAGTGATGAGAAGCAAAACTTTTTTTAGTAACAAAGAAAAGAGTGCTGGATTGCTCTGCAATACCCATCCTCTTATATGGCAGTGAATACTGGACAATCTCCCTATGGGTGAGGAGAAAACTGGAACAACAGAAATGTAGTTCTGCAGAAGGATACTGAGAATTCCATGGATGAAGCAAGTCTGAAAGAAAATGGTAACAAAAAACTTGTACTCAGAATCAGGAAGAGACAGCTGAAATTCCTTGGTCACATAATAAGGAAGGGGGACTTGGAAAACAACTCTCACAGGGTATATTGAGGACAAGAGAGTTAGGGAAGGCAATGGGCCTCCAAGATTGTGTGAATGGATGACAGAATGAGGTATGGGGGCCTTAGCAAAGGAAGAAAGACCACTAAGGGCCACAAGGCATAGGAAGTTTTGGAGTGTTATGATTTTCTATGTCCTGAAGGTATGCAGCACATGGAAAAAATATTTACTGATAATTTTTTTCCCATCTTGAAATATGACACTCCATATTTTTTGAAGTGATTGTTACTTATTATTTATTTATGGTATATTTTTAATAAATGCTCAATTTGAGTAACGTATCTATTTGTGTTGATTGAAAATGTATATACCATATTAATACTATCAGGTCATCCCATAAGTTCTGTCCAAATTTTGAATAAAGAAACCAAGTGACCAAATGTTACATTTAATTACAGATTAAATCAACAATGTATTTTCCCTGATTATCTATGACTTCCTTCCATCTATTAACAAGCTTACTAATTCCATTACTGTAAAATTCTTTTGGCTTTGATTCAAAGAACTCACAAATGTCAGTTTTAACCTCTTCCTGTGTTACAAAAGCTGTTTCTTCCAAATTATTCTGTAAGCTACGAAACAAATGATAGTCTGAAGGAACAAGATCGGGAGAATAAGGTGGATGAGGAATTTTCTCCCAACCAAGTTCTTTGATCTTTTGTGACGTGTTTCTTGCTGTGTGGGGTCGCACATTGTCTTGATGAAACATCACCTCTTTTCGATTCACTAGAGCAGGTCTTGTTTTCCTCAAAGCTTGTTTCAAATGCTCTAATTGCTGACAGTATATTTGAGCATTAATTGTTGCATGAGGTGGTAAGAATTCAAAGTGGATTATTCCTTGGCGATCCCACCAGATTGAAAGAAGAACCTTTTGCCCATGAAGTTCCCTTCTTGGCTGTGGCTGGAGTCCTTCCCCTTTACCAAGCCACTGTCTACAATGCTTAACATTTTGATAAAAGATCCATTTTTCTTCGCCAGTCACAAATCTATCCAAAAAAGGTGAAACAAGTTGGCGAGAATGGATAGAAGAGGAGATGTCAACTTGGGATTTGAGGTTGTTTTCAGACAATTCATGAGGCACCCATTTTCCAAGTTTAGGAACTTGTCCAAGTTGCTGAAGATGACGATGTATAGTTGTATGGTTTGAACTGAGAACCACTGCCAATTCCTCAACTGATAAAGCAGGATTTTCTTCAAGGGCTGCTTCAAGAAGCTTTTCCGGTTCGATCTTCATCTTCAAGGGTGAAATCTCCACCTCTGAATTTTGCAAACCATCTTCTGCAAGTTCTTTCATTCACACATTCCTCTCCATAAACTGAGTGAATGTTTCTAGCCACTTTGGCTGCTGAGTTTCCTTTCTTGAACTCATAAAGCATTATGTGCCTCAAATGATTCTTGGGTACTTCCATGTTAGCAGGGTTTTAACCAAACAAAATTTAATTTTATTGTTCTCTGAAATAGAATTTGATCAGTTTAAATGCATCTAAACATAAAAATAATGTTCAGCTCCATTAGACATTATAAAATACTCTTTAAATTTTGTTCATTTTAACAAAAAGTTAAAATTTGGACAGAACTTATGGGATGACCTGATATATTAAGTAATAAAGGAAAAAGACATTTTTTCAAGATTAACTTTATTGATCAATATATTTAATGTTTTCTTTTATTTTCTCCTGTCATCTTTCATCCAATTTCATAATACCATTCTCCTAAAATGTTTCATTTTTCTCAAAGAACTGATCTAGATGTCATTCACTGTCTTCAGAGAATTGAATTTTTCTTTTTTTCATTAAGAGGATTCTGTAAAGAGTGGAACATATTTTAATCCAAAGGTGCAAAATCTTTTCTATGAGTAAGAAATTCCCATTCAAATTGGGGAAATTTTTTTGCCTTGTTACTAAAGAAATATGCTATCTGGTGCTATTCCGATTGAATATTATCTACTTTTTGTAGATTAATTCCGAATACAAACTTTTTGCTGATTGTTGCCTTCAGTTGATTTAATTGAGAGCAGTACTTGTTTGAATTAATCTTCTGCCATGAGTTCAGAGTAGATGACTTCCTTCCAATCCCACCATATAAACTTGTCCAAATGAAAGCTCCTCCTTGGTATGGTTAATGTTGTTTAATTTTGCTTGCTTCACAATCTCATGCATTCTACATTGTTGTAAACTACTCACTTTTCATCACTTGTTTAAAGCAGTCAAACATGAATTTAAAAAAAAACATCTTTTTCAATTAAATTATATTAGTCACTTTGGTTATGTGGAAGTTACACCTCAATCTCATACAAATAATTTTCACTGCCTGATTTGGATATTTTGAGTATATTGGCTATCTTGCACACAATATGAAATTGATTATTCTCAAATAATGTCTACATTTGATCACTGAAACTTCATAAGCCACTTTTGACACGTTAAATTACAGTAACCTTTTTTTATAAACTGCATAAACTTTTTTTGTTTTTGAACATTTGAGTTGTATTTTGATGTTTCTTAAAATAATGAAGCACAGCATGTCAAAAATGTTGCTTATTTTCTTTCATATTCAGTGTTTGATGGATTTTTGTTTATTGATTCAATGTTGACAAAAACAAAACAAAAACAAATGCATGCTGCTATGCAGTTGTCATAATACAATCAAAAGCCATCTTTTTGAATGAAGTTAACACTAAAGCTCCTAATGCTGTCTAATGACAAAAACAGAACAATCTTCTTAACTAACCCAATACATCTATGATCTAACATATAGTGTGGTTCTGTATGTGTGTGAGCATATATGCATATATTTTAAGTGTTACATAGCTAAAATGAATTTGTTTCAAAAGCAGTTTTAACATGTGAATACTGAGATTGAAACAAAGTTTATCAATTGTGGGTTACCAGCTCTTGATGTGAAGATCTTCCAAATTTAAATTTGTTTTTTCCACTTGCAGTGGTAGAATACTGTTGTATTGACAACAATAATGTGGCAATAATTAAAAGGGGTACAATAGATTTGTTTTACATGTTCATATATACAACTTTACTCAAACTGAAGATTAGTTAACCTTTAGAGAAATTTTGTGATATGATCAATATATGTTGATGTACACTCCATTGGTTATATATATATATATATATATATATAGTATGGCATCCATTTATCTTGCAAGATAAAGGTAGTGCCTTGTTTGGTCAAAACTCAGTCCTTTGGTGGTGAAACTGGAACAACTTCTCCAGGGCACAAACCTGGGTGATGGTATATGGATATACATTGCCCAGGCAACCCCCCCACACCTCTTGGTCATACCAAAGGAATACAGGGCATTACATTTGAGGATGGCTTGGCTGCAGGATTTGCCAGAAAGTTGTCAGTATTTTGGGGGCTCCACTCCAGATTTTCTGTCTGGATTTACTTCCATAGCCTTTTCTGTGTTTGGATATGACTGCAAGGTAGCAGAGGTTTAAAATCAGGGTTTTCCTTTCCCTAGATGGACTGCCTTCCTGGGCTGTTGAGCTACATCTACCCGAAGCAGTAGATTCAATTTTTTGTTTCTGCCATCTTTTTCTAAAATTAACAAACTTTTCAATATTTGTGTTTATTTATATACTATTTTGTAATTTGTCTTGCTTTCTAGTAATTTTGTTTTATATATATATATATATATATATTTATATTATATATATATATATATATATATATATATATATATATATTTTTTTTGTGGTACAGAATTTAATAATAGCTAGGAAAAGGCACAATTTATAAGGCATTTTTAAAAGAAAAAGCTAAAAAAACAACCAGTTTCATCCCATTACTTATCAAGTTTATTTTTCTGGGAATAGAAAATTTAAAAAGTGTGTAAATTAATTTAAATTAACGAATGGAAGAGAGAGAAAAAAAAAATTTCAAGAAACTAGAGTCAATAACATTCAGACCCAGTAAGCATTCCCTCTGTTTACACTGCCTGATTTGGATATTTTGAAGGCCCACAGGATCTGATATACAAGAACTCTAGAACCTTGAAGTGAAATGTGGAGTGGGACCTAGATAAAATCAAAAAACAGTCCACACTAAAATTAACCAC
Source organism: Acanthosepion pharaonis (assembly GCA_903632075.3). Classification (NCBI taxonomy): domain Eukaryota; kingdom Metazoa; phylum Mollusca; class Cephalopoda; order Sepiida; family Sepiidae; genus Acanthosepion; species Acanthosepion pharaonis. The sequence goes on from CAHIKZ030000392.1 coordinate 306,833, forward strand.
ACATTTCCTACTATTTATTACATGCTCAGCAATAGCAGAGCCAGAAGTATTCGTTAGTTGACTCTTCCTGGCAGCCGGATTCAAAATCCTGGGGGGTAAATGTTTTATTCTCGAATCCAAACGCTGGGACGTCCTCCCTATGTAGTCAAGTCCACAACTACACTTATATTGGTAAATCACTGAATTAACATGATGGTGGGGAGGATGTCCTTACAAATGGAAGAGAAAACAGGACGGGTTACAAATATTACCCTAACATTTGCCGAAAAATAACAGCTATTGATCATACAAGATGTATAATACAAATATAAAATTTGTCACTTAGCTGATTGATGTTATATTCAGCATCCTTACTCAGGAGTTTTGTAGGCGAACCTTTGTGTAATTGTTTGGCTACTCATCAGCAAATGTCTGTCAATTTTATCATTTTTGTTATTTTTATATTAAGTTAAAAATAATTTATCCAGACTTTTATTGGTATTATTTTGATTTTTCTCTTTTGTCTTGTGTGTGTATATGTATATGCGCATATGCACATATGTAGGATATTGTGGTTATTTCTTCTTTTTATAATTTGCTTTTCTCCTTACACTCTTTGATTATTCCTTTTCTTTCTTTGTTTTATCTTTCAATTCTGAGTGTAAAAAGATGAAGTGACAGTTATTTCTGAGGTTTTCTAAAGTTTTCAAAATCTAGGTATATTCTGTGTTTTTTTTTTTTTTTTTTTCCATTTATTTCTCGTTTAAATATTTTCTTCTTCTTCTTCTCTTTTTTTTTTTTTTTTTTTTAATTAATACTTAAATTGCAAAGAAAATATTTATGTCTTTGCTTGCCCATTATTTAATTTTTCTTGTTTAGTAGTTGTTTTTTTTGTTTTTTACCCAGCTTGATCTTATTAGGGTGTTAATTATAGAAGGTTAGATTTATAACTGTATTTTATTTATTGTTTGAATATATATGCATACATACACACACAGAAACGCACATAAAAATACATACATACATACATATATGTACACGCATAAAAAATACATACACGTGTGTGTAAAAATAAAAAAATAAAAATTTCAAGTAGTGTATCTGTAAAAAGACAACCATGATAAAGATAAAAGGAAAACTTATCTTAGTTGACACATTTCATCCTGTGAGGACAAAACATGTCAGCTAAGATAGTTTTTTTTTTTTTTTTTTTTTGGGTGTGTGCGTGTGTATATAATATAAAAAGACGGATTAAAGTAGGCAGTAAATAAATGTTATTAGTGAAAATGTATTTCTCTATGTGATCATGTTCTTTAAGTAGTCATGGCAATTATGTGTTAAAAATAATATCACCCAAATGTCCATCAAATCTGGAAGAAAAAGAAAAAAAAATCACTAGATGCTTACACTTAATTCACATTTAAAATCAACCCTTTATATATATATATATATATATATATATATATATATTAGTGCAAAACTGCTAGTTACCATGCAGCATGCTGTGTTGATTTTTGTGTGCACACTGTTTATATCCATAAACTCTCTATACCCATATTGAGTACTCTTCTATAAATAAAGCACATTTTAAAACAATATAATTATATAGTCATATGTGTGATTTTATGTATATCCTCTAAAATGATCCTAATCAATATATTCAATGATTATTCTTATTTTATGCAGGGAGACACTTTTTATTGATTCAGTAGTGTTTTATAATCTTTTTGAAAAATAAAAACAGTGCCACCTTTTTATAGCTCTTCTATAACTATGCAATATATATTCTATTAAATAACTATTTCAGTCTTGCTCTAGAATTGTGAAGACAATGAGACAGAAGATACCCCATTCTAAAGATGGATTATTCAGAGGTGAACACCAATCAATCAATCAATAATTCCTCAGACGGTAGATCATATATCCTGGCTACCCGTCTCTATCAGTGCCTTAGAGAATTGATTTTTCTTGTGCAATCACCTGATAGACATGCACTAAACCAAACAGCTATGATACAATTTCAAGTATGGAAGATAGCGATAACAGGAGAGCTTGGAAATGAAGCTTACTGTGTATGAAAAGATAAAAAAAAATATTATTGCCTTTTCTTACTTTGGGTATAATCTTTTGAATGCTTTCAATGTTCTACTTGGAGTTGTCCAAAACATATTTAAAAAAAAAAAGTGTTGATTAAAAATGAGAAACCTGTATTGATTTATTATTCTGTTATAAACGGTTTTCCTAAAGAGGAAATAAATGTACAATTTAAACATTTTTGCAGGTGTACAAAATTTTATTAGGCCAATAAATACATACTCATTAAAAAGTCAAACCATTCACGAAAGAGCTGGGTGGGGGGTAACACACACACTATATATATATAATATATATATAAAAACCATAAAATAGTAATACCAACATATAGCCAGTCAGTTATGTGCCATGCGTGATACACGCTTAGCCGATCATGTGTTTTTTGATACATGACTGACAAGGCAGATTTTTTGCCACAGTAGATTGCCATTTCTTTCTGTGGTAGACCAGTTGCTATCCAAGGCGATAGAACCCAGTCTGTCCTGCTATTTACCCATAGCTGGGAGGAGAAGAAGAGGATTCATTCATACCTTTCCCAAGGATATTAGCATGTAAGGGAATGTAATGGATTCAACTGGAATTCGAACTCAGCTCTCCGATTCCTCAATCTGAGCCGCTATCTATTACTGCACTGTACCTCCAACATATAACAATGTTAAAAAAACATCCAGTTTAGATGTGTTTTTTTAAAGCTCTAATTTAAATATTGTTGAAAATTCAGCACCCAGTAGTAGAATTTGATTTTCATATCAAAATTATCAGGAAATTGTAACCTAAGCAGTAATTTCCTGATAATTTTTTTTTGAAACTGAAAATATTTAAGATACTTACATGTGTGTCATTATAAAAAGCTTCTATAGACTGATGAAAATAATACCTTGAATTATTGCATATGTGTTGTGCTAACTTTGTTTTTGAAGATGAAACTTTTCCTCCATTTGTGTATATTTTTTTTTATCTTCAAAATACATCTAGCTCAATAAAAAATATTTGGAATAATATTTTTAGGATATATGAGGTCTGGTAAAAAAATAAGATGTTATAATTGAATAATCCTAAAATGTAATTGATAAACTGTAAATACTTGCTTTTCAAACTCATTTCAACTTCACTTGCCCTTTAAAATCATGCTTTCTGTTATTTCACAATAGTAGATATAAATGTAGCCTTTTTCCTTTCTGCATCATAACCATTATAAATTTTTCCTTCTATGTAAATTATAAATTATAGTAAACATCTCTATGTAATCAGCCGGGGAAATTGGTATTTAAATTTTGGGTTCTTTCAAAGCATAAAACTCTACATTATATTCATAAATGAATATTGCCCAGACAGCGATTTTTATTCTATTACTATCATCCTTAAATGTATATGAAATATGACATAACTCATTCACTGCCGAAAGATGCGCATGTGCATCATGGTGACTCTACCTCATATAGGCATTCATTTCATGGTTATATTTAAGGTGATATAAACCATTCTCTCTGTTATTAATTTTTTACCTTGATTTGTAGGGGCTTTTTTTTAGTGGGGGGACATGATGTACAAATGTATCACATGGCACAAAAGAAAAAACAAAACAAAACCAGTGCTCAGGACAAACAACATTAGCATTAGTCTCTAAAATTTTATATACCAAAATAAAGCATAAGTAATATTTATATAGCAATTTCTAATGCTAACAAAAAAAAATAGATGGCATTAAGGGTTTGAATGTTCAGTGTCTTAATAGATAAATCGAGTGAAATTAGTTTCTTTATTTATTGTCTAATATTTACTACCACAGTGCCACATAGCCAAGATAAATGTTCATTCTCTAAACCACTACACCCAATAACTGGCCTCCTCTTTCTCTTCTTCTTTTTAGTCTTCTTCCTCTTCATCTTTCTACTACTTTTTCTTCCTCTTCTTCCTCCTCCATCTCTTTAGTCTTTTTCTTTCTTTTTTTTCTTTCTTTTTTTCCACCTCTTTAGTCTTTTTCTTTCTTTTTTTCCACCTCTTTAGTCTTTTTCTTTCTTTTTTTCCACCCCTTTAGTCTTCTTCTTTTTTTCCGCCCCTTTAGTCTTCTTCTTTTTTTCCGCCCCTTTAGTCTTCTGTCTTCTTATTCTTATTGTTATAACTACTACTAATATGATAATAAATTCTATCTGTCATTGCATTATAAGCAGTTCTATTCAATTCATTGTGCCTGCTATTTTTTTTTTTTTTTAGTAGATGATGCAATCTAGCTTTGGCTCTTTTCTTAGTAGTGTCCTGGGCGTAATTGCCTGTTTTCTGCTTTTTAGATACGAGTTTGACACTGACAGTTTCTGTACAAAGGCATTTTCATGATGCATTCAATAAAGATTTTTTTTTTTCCTAATGTTCCTCCTATGCAAAGCCCAAGAGCAACTCAAGGTAGATAGTTACTGAAGTGGTTTGTTGTGTGAGTGGTAAGAGGTTCATTTTATAAGGATATGTGGAAAAGATAATGGTTAACCCTAGATTGGACAGGTTAAGATTGTAGTGGACAGGGAAACATCCTCTTGGTTGTCAATTCCATGAGGTAGCAGTTTGTAGGAAGAAGCTGTTCAAGCAGAATTTACTTCTCACTAATGAAATATGAAGGGAATGAGAATGGTTCACTACACTGTATGTGGCATGGCAGGTCCTCGCTATAAAGATCTGAACTGGTGGGACTAAAGAATGTAGCTTGTCTAAACATTTTCCGTAGAAATAGTGATAGAGTAGCGAGAGGCTTGCTGTGTTTTGTCTTTGGGAAAGGGATTGTAGGGTGGAAAATAATTCATCACCCACAAGGCCACATAGACTCTTTCAGATTTTATCAAGACTGGAAAATGAAGATTGAGTAGCTCCAGCCCAATTCTGGCAGCAGTACACCATTTTGCCCTGGTCTAGCTCTTGTAAACATGGTGCTTTGCAGGAGGCTACAATTATGAGTTCCAGCTCTGGGTTGAGCTTAAGTCCCAATAGGTATTCAAAGCAAGGGGTCTCATTGAGAGAACACCTGTTCATTATGATAGATGAAAATTCAAGGTCTGCTCAGTGATGATGGAATGTTACTAGTTTTGTTTTTGAGGTACTGAATGTGACTAGTTAGTTTTCTCCTACTGGGCTATTAGAGCTCAGTTAGAGGAAAGATCAGCTGCCTGGCTTTGGTCATCTATAATTTGGGAGGTACACCCATATACCATTGTATCATCTGCATACATATCCACAAAGGATCGAAATTTACTTTTCGGCAGATCTTTAATGTAAAGCAGAAAGAGTTGGGCTGAGAAGTGAGCCTTGGCAGATACCTGCATTGATCTTGGAGGCCTTGGAGGACTGGCCATTAAAAAATACCTTCATGGACCTAGATGTTAGGAAGGACTTGATAATTGATGTCTCTTCTAATGATTCTATAGATAGTTTGTGTAGTATCCCTCTATGTCACACCTAGTCAAATGCATTCGATATATTTATTGCAATCATCTTTGAGATGTATTTATTGTCTAATGCCTCACTGATTCTGTGAGTGATAACAGGATATCAGCAGTGGACTGAGCCAAATGAAATCCATATTCACTCAAGAGGTTGATCTGATTGAGGTGATCAACAACCTCTTTGTTGTTTATAGCGTCAAAGAGTTTGCTGATGACACTAAGGGAGCTGATGGGCTGATGCTAAAATGAGGATGAATGTTCACTCGCATTCTTGAAAACAGGACATACACTTGACGCTTTTTTTTTACAGACTTGAGAAGGTAGCTGTTAAAGAGTTCTGCTGAGATCGAGGATAACTCAGGGTTAATATTCTTCAAAACAACTACTCAGATTTTATCTGGACCAGCAGCTTTCTTAGGGTCAAGGCTTTTGATAAGTTTTCAGACTTCCCAGGCTTTGATAGAAATATTACAGTTTGTACCCTGTGAGTGAGGGGGAGTCAGGAAGGGGGTGGCCTTTGTTGTCTAACAATTAGAGGCAAAAATCATAGTGAAGAGCTTTGCCTTATCTGACAAGGATGCGATAACCTCAGGGCCATTTATGATTGTAGATACAGATGCTTTGCCTCTATTGAGAATTTGGCTAGAGACTTTCTAGAACTCCTGGTATCCAAATCATTTGCTTTTGACCTTGACCTAGACTGCTTGTGCATAGCTGCACTTTGAATTTTCTAGAACCCTTTTGCAATGATTATCGGCAGTTCTGAATGGCACAAGTGTTCTACGCTGTTCCCTGCGATAGATATTGTAGTAGAGGTTACAGCAGGCTTATAGCTGCAGCACATTCATGAGTGAAACTGTGCTGGCAATTTGGTTTTTGTTGGAAAGTTTTCTGTGGGTATAAAACTTTCCATGCCAGAAAGGATTCCTTCAGACATAAGAGCAGCACTTCCGAAGGCTTCTATATTTGAAGAAGGCTGAGAGCGAAGCTTCCACCTAGTAAGATCTTGTAAGAAGCTGTCCCAGTCAAATCATTCTATGGAATGGCACATCAGGTTAAACCTTTGGTTTGGCATCAACTTTGACCAGTGAATGGTATGAAATGCCCAGAGACTGCATTGGAGACTACTGCAGAGTCCAGAACCCTTCCACAAAATGCCCTGATATTATACACCTGCTGATAGGATAGCCTTCTTAGAAGTTACTCCAAGTTACACAAAACCTAGAAAAAATTTGTCTCCTGCTTCAGTAGAGCATTTTTCAGAGCAGTATGTGAGGAAGAGGTCTAGGAAGTTTGTATGATATTGTACTTTTGGAATACAAGTGGGCTTATCGATGATCTATGTTGGCTTGTAAGCAATGGAAATGTCTTAGCAGTATCAGATTTCTTTATTAGTTTGGTTTGATCTCAAAAAGATGGAGTTCCACCTCTGGAAAGTTGAGATGTAAACCCTTAACATTGAATTTGATTCTTTTATTCGATTTTGTTATGTTTAAAATTCAGATAGTGTGTACAGGTAAAATAAGATAATTAAAAAGGTTATATCCACAGATATCAACATGGATTGAATTTTGCGTCACAGGGTTTTTCAAACTGTGGATCTCAACTTTTCAGTGGGTCACAAGATATTAAAATGGGTCGCAATAAAAAAGAAAAAAGTATGCAAATGAGAGCAAAGTGCAGAATATAAACAAATTTAAATGTTGTGCAGCATGAGATAAGCTTGTATTATATATATATATATAAAAGTGAACATAGAATTCAACACTTAGAGGCAACAGTCTGTTTCATGCTATCTGCAATCGTCAGGCCACAACGATTGCATATAGCATGAAACACTGTCGCCTCTAAGTGTTGACTGCTATATTCACTTTTATATTTACACACGCTCTATCTCTGATATTGAGCACTTTATCCCATAAATATAGCACACCTTAAGACTATATTTCTTTATATATATATATATATATATATATTTAATATAATTAGTCTGTTCTCATTGAGTTTATGTATCTTGCTCATCAAACTTATTGCAGACTGAGTGATGTCATTGTTCTCTCACAAAGAGAGCTCATGCCAAAACTTAGCTACTTGTATAAACTGGGATTTTTCACATTAGCTCAATTTAATACAAAGGACAAATAATAGGCTCAACACTGCACCTGGTACATGTGTAACATTGTCTTCCTGTGTTCCCAACACATACATCTCCTTAAAAGACTTTTTTTTTTTTTTTTTTTTTTTTTCAAATATTATTTACTTTACTTTTGTGTTGGAATTTCCTTTAAATTTGTTTTTCTAAAAGTAATAATTTTATATTCATACAAATCGATAATACATATAGATACAGATAATTGAAATATGTGCAGATCATAAGAAATATATAAAATGTCAATGCTAAATAAATGAACAGAGTTTGTCTTTGATTTATTGCACATGGGCTGCAAAACAAAATATGGTTCTTGCTGTGGGTCACAATAAAAAATTTTTTTCAAAAAACACTGGTCCAGAGATACAGCTGTAATTGAGCTCTTCATGGCATTGAGAGACCGCACTGGAGATTACTGCAGAGAGAACCCTTCCACAAAATGGCCATGCAGAGTCCAGCAAAATTGAGAGAACCCTTCCACAAAATGGCCATGCAGAGTCCAGAACCCTTCCACAAAACTGCAGAGAGAATTCCACAAAATGGCCATGCAGAGTCCAGAACCTTCCCAAAATGGCCATGCAGAGTCCAGAACCCTCCCACAAAATGGCCATGCAGAGTCCAGAACCCTTCCAAAAAAACAAAATGGCCATGCAGAGTCCAGAACCCTTCCACAAAATGGCCATGCAGAGTCCAGAACCCTTCCACAAAATGGCCATGCAGAGTCCAGTCCCCAAAATGGAACAGAGTCCAGAACCCTTCCACAAAATGGCCATGCAGAGTCCAGAACCCTTCCACAAAATGGCCAGAGTCCAGAACCTTCCACAAAAGAGAGTCCAGAACCCTTCCACAAAATGGCCATGCAGAGTCCAGACCCTTCCACAAAATGGCCATGCAGAGTCCAGAACCCTCCCACAAAATGGCCATGCAGAGTCCAGAACCCTCCCACAAAATGGCCATGCAGAGTCCAGAACCCTTCCACAAAATGGCCATGCAGAGTCCAGAACCCTCCCACAAATGGCCATGCAGAGTCCAGAACCCTCCCACAAAATGGCCATGCAGAGTCCAGAACCTTCCACAAAATGGCCATGCAGAGTCCAGAACCCTTCCACAAAATGGCCATGCAGAGTCCAGAACCCTTCCACAAAATGGCCATGCAGAGTCCAGAACCCTTCCACAAAATGGCCATGCAGAGTCCAGAACCCTTCCACAAAATGGCCATGCAGAGTCCAGAACCCTTCCACAAAATGGCCATGCAGAGTCCAGAACCCTTCCACAAAATGGCCATGCAGAGTCCAGAACCCCTTCCACAGAAAAATGGCCATGCAGAGTCCAGAACCCTTCCACAAAATGGCCATGCAGAGTCCAGAACCTTCCACAAAATGGCCATGCAGAGTCCAGAACCTCCCACAAAATGGCCATGCAGAGTCCAGAACCCTTCCACAAAATGGGCATGCAGAGTCCAGAACCCTTCCACAAAATGGCCTGCAGAGTCCAGAACCTTCCACAAAATGGGCATGCAGAGTCCAGAACCCTTCCACAAAATGGGCATGCAGAGTCCAGAACCCTTCCACAAAATGGGCATGCAGAGTCCAGAACCCTTCCACAAAATGGGCATGCAGAGTCCAGAACCCTTCCACAAAATGGGCATGCAGAGTCCAGAACCCTTCCACAAAAATGGCCATGCAGAGTCCAGAACCTCCCACAAAATGGCCATGCAGAGTCCAGAACCTCCCACAAAATGGCCATGCAGAGTCCAGAACCCTTCCACAAAATGGCCATGCAGAGTCCAGAACCCTTCCACAAAATGGCCATGCAGAGAAGTCCAGAGTCCAGAACCCTCCCACAAAATGCAGAGTCCAGAACCCTCCCACAAAAGAGTCAGAGAACCCTTCCCACAAAATGGCCATGCAGAGTCCAGAACCCTTCCACAAAATGGCCATGCAGAGTCCACAAAATGGAATGCAGAGTCCAGAACCTTCCACAAAATGGCCAAAAGTCCAGAACCCTTGCAGAGTCCAGAACCCTCCACAAAATGGGCATGCAGAGTCCAGAACCCTTCCACAAAAAATCCAAAAATGGCATGCAGAGTCCAGAACCCTTCCACAAAATGGGCAGAATGCAGAGTCCAGAACCCTTCCACAAAATGGCCATGCAGAGTCCAGAACCCTTCCACAAAATGGCCATGCAGAGTCCAGAACCCTTCCACAAAAAAGTCCAGAACCCTTCCACAAATGGCCATGCAGAGTCCAGAACCCTTCCACAAAATGGCCATGCAGAGTCCAGAACCCTTCCACAAAATGGCCATGCAGAGTCCAGAACCCTTCCACAAAATGGCCATGCAGAGTCCAGAACCCTTCCACAAAATGGCCATGCAGAGTCCAGAACCCTTCCACAAAATGGCCATGCAATAGCCTTGATATTATACACCTGCTGATAGGATAGCCTTCTTAGAATTTACTCCAAGTTACATAATACCCAGAAAAAATTTGTCTCCTGCACCCTTGATGAATGAATGAATAATTCAAGAAAGAAGATACAGCTCTGATACCATGAATGAACACGTTTCATTTACCTAGAAATTAAGCCAACAGAACTTCTTGAGTCAGAAACATTGTAACTAATATGAAACATCTCTTGATTATTATCATATTCTGTCCCTGTGGTATCAGTTATTGTTTGTTTCTGCTGAATTGGTGCAGATCCAAGGATTGAACCCATGACCACTAGATTACAGTTACACATGTATAACCAAGTGATGAGAAGAATAGTTCAAAATAATACAAGAATATTGAAAATTATTTCTCTCAGAAATGAATTACTATATTAGGGTGATTACTGTTGAGGGACTTCCACATATAGAGGAGGCGGGAAAATAATAATTGCAACTATTGCAAGTCACTAAAGATTAACCCAAAATTAGGCAAATGTATTCTTTGGTCATGCCCTAGAGTATGTTGCATTCATTCCTTGCAAATTGATTTCCATCTCTGCTAGAACACTACAGCTTAAACTTTCAGAGGAAAGTGTATTAAGTTCTTGTGTGCTCAATGTGTTAACTTGAGAATAGGCAATACTGAAAGAGCTTCATCAATATTTATTATAAACACTAACTGAAAAACCTGATATAATGGTTAACAAGGTTAGTCTGGTTGATTATTATGACCGAATAGTGAAATTGATCCTGATGTTCTATACAGAATTTGACATTAAAAAAAGAACAACAAGGGTTGACATATCTGAAAACCACGTAACCTAAATAGACAACTCTGTATGAAGTATTGGCTGGTGTGGCTACTCTAGTTGAAAATTACAACTGAACAGTGAGTTTGAGCTTTACTCAGTGTCTCATACAAAATTTGATATTAAATAACTCAACAAAAGTTGATATGTCATAAAACTAACCAACCTACCTAACCCCATCAGTGTTGAGTAATGGTTAACAAAACTATTCTGGTTAAGCATTACTGCTGAATAGTGAGATTAAACATCACTGTGTACTCCATACAAGATTCAGCATTAAATTATCCAAAAAGAGTTGATATGTTATAAAATCACTCAACCTTATATAACCATTTAGGCCAGATGAGAAGTTAATAGTTGGATTGCACCTAGTTATGATGACATTAAAATGAAGTATTTGTACATAACTCTTTATGTTAGGAAAATACATAACAAAGTGGAAAAAATGTTTTGTGTGTTGCATTTCATCCTTTAGGACTTCTTCAGACTGAAGTGATGTTTACATGGATTTACTATGACAAAAATGTATAGAAAGTGCTTTAATCACTAGATTATCCACAGTAAATTTATGCCCAGGTTCCTAAAGCATTTCATCTTCCTTGGCAGATTTTTATCACATGCAATATTTAATAAAGGAAGGGATAAAAACATAAAGAAAAATAAACTAAATGAAATTAGCTAGACTACATACCCAAAACACACATTTAAAAAAAAAAAATCTTAAAAAATTTTAAATTTCAGCATCCCCCCTCTCATATACATGTGTAATCACATCAACATAAACATCACTTGTGTCACATGAAAAATTTTTTCCACTTTGTCATAGATTTTCCTAAAATTGTTGTTGATATATACACAATTTATATGTTGTTTTTCACATTACTCTTTATAAGCAGATGAAATAAATGAAATGTATAACAAAGAAATGTCTATTTTTGCAATCTTTATTGCCAGTTAAATATTTGTTATTGTCATTATTCACATACGTTGTCAGGGTTTCAGCAGCAGCAGTCATAAGTCTGAACTGATATTTTATACATTGCAATTCATAGCATAAAAAAAACAAAATAATAACAAATCGATTCCTTTTGTTCTTGATAAATTTACAATGAAATAATGCTATGAAAAGCAGAAAATATATTTTTGAGGGGGAAATTGTTCTGTGAAATTGATTTTTCAAAGCAAATATTTTCCTAGTCTAGACATTAAAAGTAATGTTAGATTTTATAACAAACAGTTACAAACTGCAATCGTTCCAATAAAAGATATTTTTGTATAACAGAAAAGAAGTAAAAGGGTCCAATTCCCATGAGGGGGGAAAAAATTACATTAAAACAATTCCCCTGGGTATAATAAGTGCGCATACCAAATTGGCCTTACATGAAATAGTTTAATTGTGAACAGGGTACAGATAAATGGTCTTCCCAATTACATATCTATCTATCCACATATACAGGGTGCGATGGGTAAATTGTCTCCACTTTATATTTTTAATTTCACATATGCACATTGTTTTTGATTTTGTTGACTGCACAATATAGTAGGGTCAATTAGGCACCCTCTGTGAGAAAAAGAGCACCATGATGCAATTCACTCTCCAAGAAATTTGGAAACGACATGCTGTACTGCTTGGTGTTTGCACTGGAAGCTCTAATACGAACATTTCAGGGTGTTTTGGTGTCAATCTGAGGACAGTGCAAATCATTCAGAAAGAGTTGGATGAATCTAATAGTGGTTATGGTGTTTGGAGTGATCACTAGTGATGGCAATGTTATACCTCCATTCATCTTCACAGGTCCTCACACTCAACAAGGGGACCTACATCAAGTGCCTTGAGGTAGTGCTGCACTGGGCTAAGAGGGTGGCTGCTGGAAGACTCTGTGTGGCAACAGGACGCTGTGCCATGCCACACAACCAGAAGAACCCTGTCATGGCTGTCAATTTCTGCAATGCCATCACCCCTGGCCACCTAACTCCCCAGACTGCAACCCCCTTGATTATTATGTGTGGGGCACAGTTGAGTGAGACCAACAAAACTCCTTATAATACCAAAGATGAAGTGAAGGCAAGGATTATGGCAGCATTCACTAGCTTAAACAAAGAGACTATCCAGAAGAGTTGCAGGAGATTCCAAAGTCATCTGGAGGCCATAGTTGAAGCCAATGACGATTTTTTTTTTTTAATTGAATAAATTTACTCTTTAGTATTTCAAGATATATTTACCAAAATTACACAAAATATCTGTTAAAAAATATCTGTATAAATATATATATATATATTATATATATATATATATATATATATATATATATATATATATATAAAGTTTGATTAAAAAGAACCAATGAGGTCAGTTTGTTTAATTTTTTTTATTGTATTTTTTCAAAAACCAATGAGGTGCTAGTGTGCTAAGCAAAATTCCTTTGTCTACATCTTTGTATTCTTTAGAAAGCTTAAAGTTTGAAATAATCTATGGTGATGTCATGTGTAATGGTTATTGGAAACAACGCCATACCAAAATGAATGTGTATTTATTTATATTTTTATGTTTGCAGTTTGTAACTGTTATAAAATATATGTTCACATAAGTAAGATTACAAAAAACGCATAAGACAACTTTGCAATCACTTTCTTAATATGAATTACTCACTCACAAGTATAGAAGAATCTATCACCAAAGCTTCCAAACAAAAACACTCTCTTCAACTATGAAACTAAAAAGAATAATTCCAGAATCCCTATGGTCTTCTATTTTAATTACACCATCCAAAAACTTTCCCACACCTTAACTAAAGATTTCCAACATTTAAAACTAGACAATACTATTAGTAATTTATTTAACGATATAACCCCCTAGACAATCCCCAACCTCTTCAGACTTTTAACATTATCCAACATGTGCAACATATCGTCTCACCAAGGGAATGTCACTTGCAACAAATCCTGGTCTCTGGTCTGCAAATACATCACCACTCACGACATTTACACACTCCCCTGGCACTCATGTGATATTCAAACCACTCATGTGGTATTCAAACCACCAGCTCTAAGCTGTAGCAGTTCCAATCTCATATATTTACTTTTCTGTCACGAATGTGAGAAGAGGAATTATGTGGGAGAAACTGGAACAGTTTCAATAACCACAAAAAACAAAAACAAAAAAAAAACATCAGGGATAACAACAACAACAACAACAACAATTTCCCAGTCTCTGTACAGTTCAAACAACCTGGTCATAATATCAATAAGATACGTGCTTTTGGCATCTTGGTTCAGCAACTGGGAGGACAAACGCAGATTGTAGTTGAAGTATAGCCTAAAAGTAAATTCCCACATTGAGGTACTAAACAGGGATTTGGGTTTACTCAGAGAGTACAATCTTCACAAGGAAATCCATAATCAGCAACCCAATTTCTCGGATGAATAAGCCCCCCACCCTAAATTTTAACAGCCATCACCCCACCTACCTACAATATTTTATGTTCTGCCTATGATTTCCTTCATGACACTGCAATAAAAAAGATTGCCCTGTACACTAAGGACTATTTTCCAATCACCTGCTTCATTGGAATCACCATCATTGAATCTATCACTATGGCTCCATTATATAGAAAACTTATGTAAGGAGAGGAGAATGTTAGTGAAGATACATATTAATTTCATACATGTATTTATATCTATATGTATATGGTGATTAATATGTTTGTGTGTGGGTTTGTGTATATTTACACAGTGATGTGCACAGATGTACACATGAGCATATATATATATATATATATATATATATATGCTTTTTCCTCTCAGTTTTTATTAAACCCTTTTTGTTAACAATATATTTCCAAATTTTTATCTATATTTTGTTCTTTTACTTTTTCTTTTCATTTTATTTAGTTTTTTTTTATTATTTTATAGATTCCCTTTTTTCCCTTCTTTTTTCTTTCTTCCTTTCCCTTTCTCCTTTTCATCACATCATATTTTAACTATAGTTTCATCTTTCAACACCCAATCACATGATCTGCCAATTTTTGTCACAACTTGCTACACTTGAGATATTTTCCTCCTCCCCAACCTATAACTCTCTTCATCAATGTTTACAATCTCACACTCACCCATGGCACACTAGTAACAATAGACCTGCCTAACACTTTTACAGCAATCAAAATTTTAAATTTAAGTTTATTTTCATAAAAAGTTTTTCATATTGAGGAATCAGAAAAAATTTGGTTTTTGCTTATAATACGATTTCCACTGGAAAATACCTCATCTACAAAAACATCGGTTGGTAAGTAATTCCTATTTCTCTGTTTGTTCCTCGGACTGTTAAATGACATAGGCCTGTTCAAAAATTCCGAACATAAAACCTTCTTCACTGTGCTTCATTTCTGTCATACAGTTGATAATTAATATTTTATAAATATTTATCTTACTGATTATATAATACCCTTTCATTTGTCCTTGTTTTATTAACCAACCTATCTATTTTTTATATATATATTTTGGCAGCAATCCTCTTTTATATAAATTCCGTTAAAGACGACTGACATGATACTGTCAGCTTTTTATTTAATTTTTCTTATGTTCATACAAGTGTTTTCTTTTCTGGACACAAAGTATGTAAAATACTGTCCAAAGGTTCTGCATATCTGAGTGCTTTAGGCTATTTTTTTATCCATTATCAAGAACAATTCTTTATTTTCAACTGAATATGTGGGTTTATATGTGTGTGTCCTAAGTTATAGGAATGTTTTATTTTCCAAACACAGTCATCACACTGTGGCCGTGTTCATTTAATTTAATTTTCTTGTTCTAGTTGACAGGGGATATCCAACCATAGCTCTAACCAAAGACTGGAGGTAGACTGAAGATAGTTCTGCCCATCTTTCCTGCAAGAATTGCCAGAGGTGAGCCACATTTGTGGGTTGTTTACCTCTGACTTTTTGGTCATATTCATCCCACATAAACCAATTGTTTTAGGTGGCCCCATAAATAAAAACCAAAGAATTGAGGTAGGGGGAACGTGCAGGCCATGGAACCAGTCCTCCCCTACCTATGCATCTTTCATGGTAAATGTCAACCAGTGCATTGCAAAGAATGTGACTAAAATGTGCTGGAGCCACATCATGCATGAACCACATGCATCTTCGTATTAGCAGGAGTACATCCTCTAGCAGGTCTGGAAGTGTGTTCAAATTGTGTAGGCAGCCCCTGTAAAGCTTGCCGAAAGAACATATGGCCATATCAGTCACCTACAATTCCACCCCACACATTAAACATAAACTAATGCTGATGTCCAACCTGTATTGTACCATGGGGCTTCCGATTCACCCATAAATTTTGGCTGTGTCAATTTGTTATTCCATCTCTTCCAAATGTTGACATATCCTCCATATAGTACTACGAGATCTATGACATGCTAGGGCCACGTGACATGTGCAGATATCTGGATTGTCTACAGCAGTCTCTAGAATGTGCTTTTAATGGTCAGTCATATGAGTGGATCTCGGTCTTCCTCGATCCATAGTTTGTGGTGCCACATATCTTGTCTCAGCAACGCGACAATAAACAGCAGCAAATGTTGCATAATTCAGCTGCCTTCGGTCTGGAAACACAATCTGATACAGCCATGCTGCCTCGCATCTATTACTATTCACACGGCCATATGTAAAAATCATATCTGCCTGCTCACAATAGGAATATGCTGCCATTGTTAAATGGAAGACTTATCAGTTAACTCATTACTACATGCCTAAAACATTGAAAACAGACTAGCTATGAATGTACATGAATGACAAATGTAACCTAGTCTACATGGGAACACAGTGCCATCTACCATAAACTTTCTTTAAACTTAATAACTCAAAAACAAAAGATTTGCAGACAGAAGTTTATATGGAACCCACCCTCAAAGTTTGTAAAAGTATATTTGATACACTCTGCATATATATTATCAACTGCTCTAGCCAATGAAATAGACACTGTTTAAAATAAAAATAATAAAAAAAAAATATCTGTATATGAAAGAGAGAGAAAGCTACCTTTTTCATTTAACCACCATAGAAAGTTTGAACATTGGATCAGATAATACATGATTTTTTTTTTTTTTTTTTTTTTAATGTAAGCAACTTAGAAATTTGATCAGTACTTAATTTTTGTACAAGAATTCATACTCACATAGTTTAAATAATTGCTTAAATTTTTTTATGCTTGGGTCCAATAAATGGAAAACAAACATTTCAGTGTAACTTAAATGGTAGAATTGTTGAATACAGTATAAAATGACATTTTTTTATTTAGTTGCTTAAGATTTAGTCAAATTTGAATACAAATGATTATAAACAAGTTACTGATTTTTTAAAAAAAAAAAAAAAGATTATATAACATAGCAGAAGATCTTGAAATGACTATTGTCTTTTGGTACAAAATGCCTGAATTAGGCAGAACATTTTTTTTTTCCTTTAAAGCATTGATTTCCATGTAGTGTTAAAATCTTAGTTTTCCCATGCAATTTTTTTTAATTTTGTTTACAAGCTTGATTTCTTATATCATTTCAATATTTGGGCTGATCTATTCTACAGCCTTCCATAAAGAAAGCATTTTCTTCTATTTTTTTTCCAGGACAATTGTAACAAGCAGAAAAGAAATGGCTGGCAAATATATTGATCAGACCAGCCTAAGCTGAAGTTATTTTATTTATTTCTTTACTCAAAACTACTACACACTGGCCAGACCAATACATTTATTCTTTAAGCAAATATATGCTGTTGCTTTTAATTTTCTCACCTTCCTATGCTCTTTTATCAGCTTCCCCTCCAGATATAATCTATCATACCAAACTTTTCTACTTCATTTTCGTAGATGACTTTCCTATGCTCATTGAATTTGAAATTCATGGGACAGTTTTCTACCTTTTATAATCTCTTTCATCTTTGCATGAGATTTTATAAAAAATCATTTATTTGATTTTCTCAATCAATTTTAGAACAGCATCAATATCATTATTATTAACTAGCCCAATTCTTGTCTTACAAATATTTCTCTTAATACTAATTTAAAAGTAATTAAGCAGATGATGTTATTTTATTTATGATAACTGAATTTTTGGTGATTGCTTTACTTTGTATTCCGTCATTTGATACTGTCTGGAAAATGGCGCAATTGTCTCAGTTGTCATTGCATCTCGGACATTTTGTACCTCCAGGTGATGTAATGGCTAGCAAGCTTATCTCGCTAGAATAATTAAGTCTGCATAGTAAGTTCAATCCTCACTGGTTACCTCTATTTCGGCCTTGTGCCACATCCAAGCTACACTTGGAAAACTAATTACAGCGCATAAATTACTATAAGTAAATTATGCACATTACTTATCATCTCTCAGTTGCGTCTCTGTCTTTGGACAGAGTGCACACGGAGGCTTCTCTGTCAAAGGACAGATGGGCAACTGAGAAAATTATACTGAAGAGGTGCCCAGCCCTGGGGAACAGCTGCCCAAGGCCACACCCTCCCATTGCACAAGAGGGAGGGATCGGTGCTCGCACTGAGGCCAGTGCAACTGACGGTTGTCGGGGCTGTGGGGAATTTTTGTCCCTGTCCGAGTGTACACACTCGGGTCCCCACATTAAAAACACCTTGTGTCACATCTCATTCTCATGGGGGAATGAGTAAACACTGCATCTCAGACATTTGTCTAAGATCAAAGTGTATTATCTGTTCTTATCAGCTTAATCTTACTCTCTCTCTCTCTTTCCTCAATTGTCTTCACTTCTTTCTTTCATTTTTTCACTGAAACCAAGTAGTGTCTTTTCCCCTCTTTACACTATCAAAACAGAATACCTCATTATTTATAAGGTATTGGTAGGGTGTAACGGTCGTGCAAACTAATGAAGGGAGGGACAAGAACAATAATAGTAATAATATTTTGATGTTTTATAAGACATGGCTTCTGTTCTTTATAGTTGAGAGGTGTTAACATGTGCATGTTTTGTCTTGGTGAATTAAGATGGACTACAATAAATATTCTGTTCAGTATCACAGATTTGGATGTTAGTTACCTGACAATAGCCAATTAGACATGTCCTCTGAGGGCTGACACTGTGCATCTCTGTTCATGAGTGGGAGTAGAAGGGGAGTATTATGGTTGGGCTTTTGAATGGGTTCATTTTTAAGTGTGAAAGGTGAAGCAGCCAGAGTAACTTTGGAGTGATGTCTAAATACATAAGAACATTCTGGAGAGACCATTTGACCAGACTGGGTTATTCAGTCTGAAGGCATTTCTAATTGCGTCCAGCTTACAAGGCGATGCACTACTTTTATTAAAACCTGTGGTCATATCACAAACTGTTATTCATGTGCCTAATATGCTCTCATCAAACTGGGTGTTACGATGGGTATATTGGTCTTTGTTTATTTGAACACGAGGATAACTTTGTTGGCAGGCTGGTCTCTCACTTAGTAATAATTTATCAATGACTTAAAAATGTTTTCATGCTGTAAGAAAATGACAATGTTCAGTGTTGAATGCCCTGTATTTGTTTCAGTTTTGAATAAATTAAATTAAATTTCTGTTCATATCTAATTTGCATCTCACAAAATATTAGAATTCTTTCATAATTCATGAGTAAAGATTTTATTCATGAATTGCCGCAATATTTTAACATATAATACAGGTAAAAAACACATTTTTTCCACCCACTTAATATGAATCTGGATCAAAAAAGTTTTCTGTAATTCCAGTTAAGTATCAGCTGCATTCTTTAGAACTTTATAGGATGGGTTGGAATATCTTTGAGGTTTGGCAACTTCAAATTCTTTGTGAATTACTCATTTAATATACTTGTTGCATTTTTAAAAATTAACTTTATTTTTGTTTTTATCAACTGGCCTTTGAAAACTATCAGTGAAGAGAAAACAGTTTTTTTTGTTTGTTTTTGTTTGTTTTTTTTGCTACTTTCAATGCTGACCATTAAAGAGGAAAAAATAAAGAAGTGTCTCTTGGTGAGACTTGAACTTGAATTCCATATGTTGGGAACTTGTCTTTTATGGATGATCCTTTGACCAATTCAGTTTCATA
The DNA here is from genome assembly GCA_903632075.3 of Acanthosepion pharaonis. Lineage (NCBI taxonomy): Eukaryota > Metazoa > Mollusca > Cephalopoda > Sepiida > Sepiidae > Acanthosepion > Acanthosepion pharaonis. The sequence goes on from CAHIKZ030000392.1 coordinate 326,790, forward strand.
TTGATAAATATTGCTGCCATATATTGCTTCTGCTCTATAGTTAAAGATTCTTCATAAAATCCAAAGAACAATCTAATATTTTTGGCCCTGACTGAGGTATTTTGGCTTCAGACACTTTCCCATCACCATAATATAGCTTCCCTATCTTTTTCTTCTTTATGGCCAGAAAAGAAGACACTTGTATGAACACAAGAAAAATTAAATAAAAAGCTTAACTGCAGTACCTTGTTAATCATCTTTAATGAAATTTGCATAAAAGAAGGATTGCTGTCCAAATACACAATTTTATATATATATATATACATACATATACATATATATATATATATATATATATATATATATATATATATATATATAGATAGATCCAGACTGTTTCGCTGTATCACAGCTGATCAGTGTGGCTAGACATCTGATTGCCTCAAGCCAGGTTTGAAACCCAACTGATTTGGCATCAGTCAAAGATGTTTTCCCCCCCTTAGCTACCAGCTCCCAGCAGAGAGGAAGGTGAATTTTTACATATTTATTTTTGAATAAACGCACCAGTAACTCGGTGCTCAATGCATAGAAGAGCTTTTGCATTATCAGCAGTAGCAGTCACTGTTACAAATTTACAATATATATATATATATATATATATATATATATATATATATATATATATGTGTGTGTGTGTATATTTGTTATTACACACACACATACACACATACATCTTAGGTAATTGAATATCTCCTTTAAAGTAACATTTTTAATGTGGATGTTTGTATCGTTTCAGCTGGCATACTCTCCGGCCTTCTTCAGGTGTATGTCGCATCCAGTAACCTACGGGGAATTTTGAACAGAACCCTTTATTTCGTCCAGGGAGAGGTACGTTGTTTTCATTTTTGTTTGTTTTATTTATTTATTTATTTATTTTGACATCCAGCATCATACTGGAAATTTGAACTTGTATCTAATTTTTCTCTCAAACTTACTGCCCTGCTTCTTCATTCACTTAGTGATGTCCTGTACTACTGAGCCCAGAGTGACTTCCTTCAAGATAGCCAAACAAAATCATTACTAAATACCTGCAATTCTATGCAATTTATAGTCATGTGACAGAAAGCATGGCACAGAAAACAAAAGGCATATATGAATAGTGAAAGATGCTTTTCAGAAATTCAGTAATGCATTAAGTGATGAAGAAAAGAATGCTGGACTGCTGCATAATGTCTAAATTTTTATATGAGAGTGAATGCTAGACAGTTTTGTCACAAATGGAGGAAAATCTTGAAATGATGGAGACGTGGTTTCACTGGCAAATGCTGAATGCTATGGACAGAGCATGTGACAAAGAAATTTTGAAAGGGAATAGATACTAAAAAGAAACTGTTCTGAACAATCAGAATGAGATAGCTGAAATTTTGGAAATGTAGAATGAAGAAGGCTTGGAGAATTTAACACTCACAGGACATTTCAAAAGCAAGAGAAATTTGTCAGCTGATTGATGTTATATTCAGCATCTCAACTAGAGAGTTTTGTAGATGAACCTTTGTACAATCATCTGATTCACTCATCAGGAGGTATCAGCAGTTATTTGCCGATTTCTCTCATTTTTTGTTAAAGTTGAACAATAATTTATTTGCTTTTTATTGGTGTTCTTTGTGTATATGCATGTATGTGTGTGTATGTTCACGTGTAGGATGTCATGGTTATTTCTTCTTTTCATAATTTTCTTGTATCCTTATATTCTCTTCATAATTCCTTTGCCTCCTTTTTTCTATCTTTCGTGTCAAAGATAATATAACAATTTTATTTCCAGTGTCACAGACAGGGCTTAGGCGAATTTTCCTTGAATATTCTAAAGTTTTTGAAAATATTACATTGTTTTTTATTTCTTGCTTAAAAATTTTTTTTTATGTATATAAATTTATATATTTCTTTTATTATATATGTATCTTTTTTCCATTTATATGTACTAATTTATCTTGGCTTATAAGGTGCTAGTAACAGTCCTATGCCTAGACATTTAATTTGGTCTGGCGCCAAGAATATTTGAATATGAGCAAGATAGGTGTGAACAAAATGTTTATGAATCAGTTGAATTTAGCAGAGTAAAAGAGTTAAGAGTATTCTAATATAGTAGTTGCTTAAATCTTAGATTGTACAAGTTACTTTAACTCCCCCACATGTGACATTGCACTTTTTTCAAGAGTAATAACTTCATTTTAAAACCACATATTAAATTCACCAAGATGAACTGAAAGAGTTAAAATGAGCATCTAAAGTTTTGTGCTGAACTTTGAAAAACCTTTCTTATTTAATAATACAAGAAACAGACTGATAAATATGCTTGGTAATATTTTAAATTTTGGACACTAAAGATAATCATTGGCCACCTCATCCATCAACTTTGGGTTCCATCTGAAACTATTACTTATGAGCAGAAAGAAAAAGTACAAGAAAATCATTATCTATTGATTTAACAACTGGCTAATTAGCTGAAGATGTTTCTAAGAAAGTTGTTCTAAATTTACCTTGATGTAAATCCTACTTCAATATGTTCATTACAGTATATTCTCTTAGATTTGCTTTATATATACTCAAAAATTGACATGAAAATGAATTTACAGTCTGAATATTCTCAAAGTCTCTTTTCTATATGGTTGTAGACAAATATTTTTATATATTCAAGACTTTTATAATAGCTGTACAACATGTCCAAATATGCTGTCATTTGCTTGCTGAAAATCAATTATACATATACAGTAACGTCCAAAACTAAGGGACAAAATTTTAAAACCTAATATTTGTTAGAAATAACAACTGAAAAGCTGAAATTTTGACAACTGGTAGTTGTTATCATCCATAATAACATACTAAAATTTGAATCATTTGCAAAGGATAGAAAAAGAATTATAACGTTTAATCAAAGTTTAAAAATTTAATGCTTAATCATTTTACCTATTGCCACAGATAATCTCTTATTATAGAGAAAGATAAAAACAAAACAGGAAGAATAATGGAGTAGTGATAATGTCAGTGGGTAGTCTAAACCATGTCTGCATACATGGTGTTCAAATGCAGTCAGTATTAAAATATAACTATTATTATCTCTTGCTTTTATCAAGTTTGGACACGTGTGTGTGTGTGTGTGTGAAAAAAATCAGCCTAACACTTATAAAAATGCACATAAAATGCCTCAAAAACCAAACTAGTGACCTTCCCTCACTACTGCTGATCAGACCCAAAACTTTCAACAATCACGATGAACAGATGTTCTCTCAGGGAAGCCCCTGTACCTTGAGCATCTATTGAGATTTAATGTTAACCCAGACTTTAAGTGAAACTCATACATACAATCCATAGCTAAAAATGCTGGGGAAATGGTTGGTTCCTTGGACCGCTCCAGCAAGTACCTCACTCTTCCTGCTATCCTCTACCATTACAAGATCCATATCAGACCAAAAATGGAGTACTGCTACCATATATTGGCTGGATCTGTCCGGTCTTCACTTTCTGCTCTTGATAGTCCAAAACCATCCCTAGATCCCTGTAGGTAATGAAATATTTCCTACTCTGCAACCTCTTTCTCACAAATGAGACGTAAGTTTCTCGGTGTTCTATCATTATTTCCAGGAGTGTGTTCAGATGAACTACACTCTTGAGTTTCACCAGTCCTGACATTCACACCTAAGACCCACCATGCCACACACATTGTAGCAAACCACCCTCATTTCTCTTTGTATTCTCCTGATGAGATGTAAGTTCCACTCAGACAGCAGCTTCCCATGAACCACTGCCTTGGGGAATTGACTCCCTAGAAATTGCATCTCCGATCACTAAAATCTTAACATGTTCAAGTCTAGGATTAACCATTATCTTCCCCAAATATCCACTTAAGCTGTGCCTCTTACTCTGTAACCTTATACCTTTAGTGGCTCTCAGGGTGATCATCACTGTAATAAAAAATGTGCTGTAGCAGTAGTAGTGTTTCTAGGGCAAGATAGCCTGATGGCTGGCTTTGAATTCAGTTTTTGTTCTCTTAAACTGGTTGCCATCTAAAGCAAGAGAGTTCAGTCTACCCTATTGTTTAACCTATAATTAGGGAAACATGGAGTTATGCCTTTACCAAGGGTATTAGCAGAAATTGAATAAAACAGAATTAACTGAAATTTGAACTCGATTCACCAATTTCTCTTTTAACAATGATAAACATTTCTCTACCTGTACATCCATCTATGTTAGCACTGTATTAAAAACAAAATTCTCTTGCCTTGAAGAAGCAGTTTTATATTCAGAAATCTAAAAGTCAGGTCTTGTTTTCAAGTGTTAGTACATATAATCTTTTTTCTTCTATGTGCCATATCCTTTCCGGTCATGGCGGATCATGGCTCTCCATAACCTTCTATCCTTTGGAGCTCTTAGCAATATTTGTCAAGCCTCCCATTTTCTGTTCCACCATCCATTCACAAAAGCTGATCAGATCAATGGCCAACTGCCTTCCTCTATCTTTTTTTGCTCCAATATGTCCTAAAACCATTATGTGTCTCAGAAATTTCAGCTATCTCTTTCTTATTCTGAATATTTTCATCTTTGTGCCATGTCTCCTCAGGATTTAGGCGATCATGGTTCTCCACAATTTCCTGTTCTTCATAGCTCTGAATAAATTTTGTCATCTCTCCAAAACCCTGTTCCACCATCCATTTACACAATTTCACTAGGTAGGTTATGGTATTTTCCTCTGTCCCTCTTGCCTTCAATCTGTCCTGTAAGTATCAAATTTTCCAAGCCCCTGTTTCCTTATGTGCCCTAGAAATTTCAACTGTCTCTTCCTGGTGCTAACTATAAGTTTCCTTTTTGTTTCAATTTTCTCTAAAATGTCATTGTTGCTCACATCCTGAGGACACTTTGAACCGATACTTCAGTTTTCTCTTAGTATAATGATGATGTGATTACAATTGATGTCATAGCCAGTTCTATAGAGAAGAATACAGAGTAATCAAAATGTTTCAGGAATCTTATCTGAAACAGCTTTTCATCCTTTTCTTCTATAACTAGCTGTTTACATAACCAAGGGTATCAAGAACATAATGACATAAAGAAGCCTTACTTCCCTCCAATGAGGTTATAAATACTGCAGGTGATATATTCTTGTTTAGCTGTATATTATATAATCATACTTATTATAAAACCCAGGTTGTGTGTGTGTGTCTGTTCATTTATATATTGGATTGGATTTCCTACATTTTTCAACCGATTTCAACAAAACTTCACAGGACTATGTAAAATTACCTTGCGGTGGTTCTGACAGTGCCAAAAATTGGAAAAAACACAATTGTTTTTGCACAAAATCAATTTGAAAACATGATTAAGAGGCATCGCTGTTTCGAGAATGAAAGGGGGACAACTCATATCGAGTTATACTTATTATAAAACCCAGGTTGTTTGTGTGTGTTCGTTTATATATGGGATCGGATTTCCTACATTTTTCAACCGATTTCAACAAAAATTCACTTTTTTTTTTTGGCAGGTAGTGTTTCTTATTGTCTTGCACATTTTTTTCTTTATTCAGAATGCTTTAAAAATTCCATTTACAAGACAATTGTTTATAATAAAATTGAAAAATTCTATTCAATCGGTAGACTCATGACGATTGAAAACAATGTTTTTCTTTGAGCTTGGGTTTGACCAATTCGTAAAAAAAAAAAAAATAATTAAGACATGCGTGTCCGTCAACCTTAAACAAATAATCTTTGTCAATTTTATTTTTCAGTCTTTATGATGGTCGATACTTGATCTATCTCTTACTGTTACATCCCCAGGCAACGCCAGGGGATGTAACAGCTAGTTTTGAATAATTCTTTAAATGCACAGGTAACCCAGCATGAAGTAAATGTTAATGAGTACAGTCTGGTTGACCATTATTACTGAGTAGTGAGTTTGATCCTAACTAGATACCCAATACAAAATTCAACATTAAATAACTCAACAAGGCTGGAGATGTTGTTAGATCAACCAAGTTAACTTAAATGCACAAGTTAACAACAATTTGCCAAGTTTTCATTTTCAGCACTAGAATCTTGTTTTTTTACTTTCTTCTTTTATGTGCTATGTCTCTTCAGAATGTGGGCAATCCTTGTTCTCCATGATTTCCTATCCTTTGTAGCACTAAAGCAATATTTGTCCCTTTACTATCCCTCTCAGCCCCTGTTCTGCCATACAATTACAAAAAGTTCATCAAGTAATTTACTCACTGTTGCCCTCTTGCTTTCAAAATATGAGTGTCAAATTCTCCAAGCCTTATTTCCTCATTATGTACTCCAGAAATTTCAACTCATTCTGTCTAATTTTAAGTAAAAGTTCTGTTTTTGTTTCCATTTTCCTTAAAACTTCTTTGTTGCTCACATGTTTCATCCATGGTATTGTCAGCATCCTTGTGCTGAACCACATCTCTATTGCCTCCAGTTTTCTCTTTATCTGTGAGAAAATTATCCAGCATTCATTGTTACATAGGATAATAGATATTACATAGTTCAACAATTTGTTTCAAACAAAATTTTCTTGTCTCTTAATATTTTGTTTAGCTTTTGGAAGGCACCTTTCATTATTCTAATGATTCTTTGATTCTGATCTCTGCAATTTGTAGCTTGCATCTTAGCCTCTCCCTCTCACTAATGACCGCACATTCTGTTTTCTTACAGTTGATGCTTAAACAAAATTAAAGCTTTTATTTGCATGACAAATAGTGGATATAAAGACTTACACTGATACATGTCCTCCATTCATTTGTTTAAAAATCTGGCAAAGTTTAACTTTTGTTCACCACTGCAGTATCCAGGTAATGAACTCCCAACTCTTTGGGTCAAGTCACTGAATCCAACCAATGCTTTTATCCACTTTTATTCATGTGTCCTCACAGCCGAAACATCATGAATATGACAATAATGATGAGGAAAACAGTTGAAACAATGTAAATAATTATAATACCTCATCTCGGAAATATAGACAGAGAAATCTTTTTATTAAAAAAAATTTATAAAAATTACAAAATTATCAAAATATGTGAAACAACAACAATGTAATATTTACTATTTATAAATTATTATTATAAATAACTATAGAACAAGAAAATTTGAATAAACGCATGACATAATCATAAAATAAAAGAATTCAGAGGAAGAGATGCTCTTAATTTATTTTAGTGAATTTATATGGCAAGAACAAATGAAAGGAATGTTCAGAAAATGCATTTTTTTTTTTTCCAAAATTTTTAATTACAGTTACTTGTTATGTGTTTATTTACACTTGTTCAGATTTTTTTATAAATTTATGAATGAAAATAATTATTTTCATATTTATTTCATTATAATTAGTTCACATATTTTTATAATCTTGTAAATATAAAATTATTTTTGTAAATAAGCAATCAAATAAATAGTGTTTAACATCTTTGTTGTCATTCTCAAGAATAAAGAAAATGTATAAATCCACTTTCATATGTTTGGGTTTTTACCAAAATACTAATCATCACTCTTTAAAAATGAACATTTGAGAGTCAAAAGTATATACAGTAATAGCAGTGTCAAGGGATTAACTATCCTTTTGACAGTTTTATTTATTATTTTTTTTTTTGCAGGCATGAAGGTTAAAAATTACCAAAAATCTTCTCTGTATATTTCCCATTATACTGTGTTTATTACTGGTTAATTTTTTAGCAGCACTGCATTCAGCATAAATTTTACCTATTTTTGGAATTACTGCGAATTGTTTTCATAATTTGTTGGTTGCTAACGGAGAGCTTTTCTAATATCTGCAGCTGCCTGTCGAATGTCTAACACTTTCATTTTAGTTTCTAAGACTGCACTTTTTCTGTTTTTTGCACTCACAGAAGCAGTGGTGCACACTATTTATCAGTCATTGCAACAAGGATAAATCAAGGACTACATATTTGCAAAGCAAAATCTGTGAGGTTTCTCCCACTACTCGGTTAAAAAAAAATGCAATAGCAAATATTGTATGATGCGGTGGTAGTAGCACTTTCAGAATACATTATTTGAAGTCATATGCGATTTTTATTTTTTTTATTAACAAATAACAAAAGCCACATCACTTAAACATTTCCAATACCAGCAACAACAAAAATGGATAGCATATGTGACTAGAAGAGAGAATAATGATGTAATCAAGGTATTAACTTTCCACACAACTAAAAACAAAAGGCTTGGAAGGAAACTCCTATCAATATTAGAAGCAGCTATAACTGGGTTTGAGAAGACTAATTTTCTTTAAAAAAAAAAAAAAAAGATTTTTTAAAAAGATTTTATAAATTTTAACTGACAATAAAACTAATTATTTAGTCAATGAATGCTTCCTGTGCAGAAACGACTAATTTCACTATGATCATTAATGCTATATCAATTTAAGAAAGCTTTCATGGGAATGCATTACTTTCAGATAGTTGGAGAGCACTATATCAGTTTATACTATACCTACTTATGATATATTTTTTTTATAAGTCAAGTGTACATATCAGGTATAACTGGTACAACTAATGGAAATTATTAGACCGTTATTCTTCCAGTGAAAAAGCTGAGTGCTTTTACTTGGTCATTATCATTCTTTTTATAATAAAAGAATACATTGCCAGAATTAAATTCTGCAGTGTCTGCTCTTAACAATCAAATTTTGAACGGAAATATTTTCACAGATCTCCAACATTAGCTCACAGTACCATTTTGTTCTGACTCTGAAATCAGATATGAAATCTGATAATGAGATCATCATCATCATCATCCCCTTAATTTTGTAATTGTAGTGGGGAGGGATCCAAATGCAGATGCTACACTAAATTGTCTCCACAGTGGTCTATCAATGGCAGCCATCAGCATTCTGGTATAGTCATACTTGTCCATTGTTTGATATTGTCCAACCAGTTTTGGCATTGTCATCTTCTCCTGCATCCACCTTCAACGGTGCCTTGCGTGATGGTCTTGCACAAGCTGTCATGCCTTGTAATGTGTCCAAACAACATCATTTTTCTCCATTTGACAGTGATGAGAAGAGTTTCCTGGTACCCCACAAAACTTTCAACCCTTTTACACACAAATTCATTGATTCCCAATAGAAGATGCCAAGGAGTTTTTTCATACATTTGTTCTTAAAAAAAAAAACTTGGATCCTTCTCTTTGTTTCTGCCAACAGTGTCCACATTTCACATCCATATAGGAGAATGGAGACTACCAGCAATTTTTATAAAAATGAGATCATCAGGAAGTAAATATAGTGCTTCCCAGATTGCAGTTCTTTTTACTAATCACTTTGCCACACCTTTGCATCCCTACAATTCACATGGTTAATCTTATTGGCATTCTTATTATTGTTACTGTGTTGGGATGGTTTTGTCATCATTACTATCTTTATTCTGTAAATGAATCATTAAAAAAAAGAAAAAAATGGTCCATCCTGTTCTTTTTTAATGATTAATAATTTTTTTATGTTTACCTCAAAGGAGTTAGTAAAATACATTTTCTCCTTTTTAACCAAGATCAAAATCTTTTATGAATTGTCCATATCTTTCAGAAGAGTCATTAATATTTATAAATCTACTGTTTGTCCATGCATTGAATATTCCTCATGCAATATATCTCTCCTGATTCTTGATAAAATTCAAAGAAGGGTTTGTAATGTTTCCAGCATCTTGACTTTACTCACTTTCCTACTGCCATGATGTGCATTCCCTCTATAAATATTTTCATGTCAATTGTTCTAATGAGCTCTCCTTCATGGTAACTGCATGTATTCAAGTGTACTACTGACAATTAAGTCTCATTGTTTTACTGTTGAAATAACTATATGTAACTGTAAGTTCTATTCTACTAGTTTCTTTTCTCGCCTGTGAAACTCGCTTTTAGTTTCTTACTTCCCTGCTAGCTACAATTTTCAAAAATTTAAAGCAACATCAATCGCCATCTTGTGTCCTCCTGTATCATGTTCTTTCACTTCACTTTACTCTCCCTAAAGTCTTCTTATTCTCTTTCACTCTTAGTAACCCATAGTGTCTTAGTGGTATTATCACCTTACTTGGAGTGAAATGATATTTTTTTTAAATGAATCTCTTTTTTTTTTCTTTTCTTTTTCTTTTGTTTTTTCTTCTTTTTCTTTTGTTTTTTTTCTTCTTTTTCTTTTGTTTTTTTTTTTCTTCTTTTTCTGTGTTATTCAGTTTTTTCTTTTTTCATTCTTTTCTTTTTTCGTTCTCTTTTTTTTCTTTCATTTTGTGTCTTTAAAATTGTCAGAACATTTTTGGCAGATCCGTTCTACTGACAGGTGAACTGTTAACATGAAAAGCGAGGGGATCTCTTTTCTCAGCAATGTAAAATGCAAAGAAAGAAAAAAAAAATGTTACTTTCCACCCACTGACTAAAAAATAGTCTGCTTTATCACTTAATAAGGATTCTTGTTTCTGACTTAGCTTCATATAATACCAAACTGGCCTTTTAAGAGATCCCTCAGCAGGAAATATGACCTTCTGTATGTTAGAAGAGTTAACATTAAAAACAATTGAGGATGTAGGGCTTTTTATACAGAAACTGCATATCCAACATAAGTTGTAATTATATCCAATTTAGCTTTTAAAATGTTAGAAAATTTATCAGCAAGTGAAAAGCAATAATTTTGTTTTTTCTTATACCATCCACTCACAAATTAATACTCATTACATTATTTTACATACAGAACTGGTTAAGATATCTGAGATTTAAATTCTACTATGGCCTGAAGTTAGGATTAAATAAATGTACACTCAGAAAAATATTCAAAACTTTAATTTTAACAATTGAATTCTAACCAATGGTCAATACAATGGATAGATGAGAGAAATATTCTTTTTCTATGTGCTGCATTCCTTCAGGCTGTTGGTGATTATGGATCTCCACAATTTCCTGTCCTTTGTAGCTCTGAATAAATTTTGTTTTTTGTCATCTCTCCAAAACCCTGTTCCGCCATCCAGTTACACATGCTCACTAGGTAGGTTATATGTTGTTTGCCTTTCTCCCTCTTGCTTTCAGTCTTCCTTGTGAGTATCAGATTTTCCAAGCCCTCTTTCCTCATTATGTGCTCTAGAAATTTCAATTATCTCTTTCTGATACTATGTATAAGTGTCCTTTTTGTTTCTATTTTCTTTAAAACTTCATTGTTCACATGTTCAGTCCATTGTATTCTCAGCATCCTTCTGTAGAACCACGTTTCTGTTGCTTCAAGTTTTTTCTTTATCTGTGAAGAGATTGTCCAGCATTTGTTGTCATATAGGAGGATTGATATTACATAACAGTTCAGTACTCATTTGTTTGTTTCTAAAGAATCACCATTGTATATATGAGAAATAGATTATTGGAATTCAGGTTTTAGTTTTATTTCTCAGATTGTTTTTATTTGGTTCAAAATGGCTTCCAGAAATGTAATAAATCTGATTGGCCTTATTTTATTCAGTTCATATGTTAGCATATCAGTTATGAAATAGTCAAGGAAATGCAATAAAAATGAAGAGTGGATTATTTGAATAGGTCAGTTGAGTAATGAAGCATCAAATTCTTTTCTTAAACAATTTACTTGCCTATATTTTTAATGCAATATCCATTATTGGTGTATAATGAAATGGAATCGATTATTCTGTGTTTTATAAGCAGTGGTTTTTTGTTAATTGTACTTTTTACTGCTTCCTGAAACATAACTATTTAAAGGAAGGCTTGTAACACTGATATCTAGTTGTGTATCTTTTCATCTAAAATAGTTTTTTGCAAAATACTAAATTAAACTTTTTTGTTTTTTTTTTTTTAAGTAGAGAAGAGAGACAAGTTTCTTTGAATATGTAAATCTCTTCATTTGAGGAAAATTAAAAACTTTAAGGTGTTAAAAAGAAAAATAATTAGCTCAGTTTTATTCAATTTCATGTAAAGTTTTCTGACAAATGTGCTTGTAGTTTTTGAGTCTGTTATTACAAACAGAAGCACAGATAATACAAAATGATGATGATTGGAGAGAAGTACAATAATTATGATTACGTTGGGAGAAAGGTGCTAAAGTCTTATTTTGATTATGTTGGGAGAAGAGTGCTAAAATGTTATTATAATTATGTTGGGAGAAGAGTGCTAAAATGTTATTATAATTATGTTGGGAGAAGAGTGCTAAAATGTTATTATAATTATGTTGGGAGAAGTGCTAAAATGTTATTATGATTATGTTGGGAGAAGAGTGCTAAAATGTTATTATGATTATGTTGGGAGAAGAGTGCTAAAATGTTATTATAATTATGTTGGGAGAAGAGTGCTAAAATGTTATTATAATTATGTTGGGAGAAGGATGCAAAAGTCTGTTTTAAGAAATAAGATAAATTTTTATTTTCACCATTAATTTTATTGAACAACTGATGCATTGTTTTATTCTACTTCTGCTATTTTTCAAGCAACTTCATAATTCTACCTTCTCAGAAATGTTCATCTTTCCAAGCAAATAAATGATTTAGGTGCTATTAGCAGTTTTCTGGAGAAATTTAATTTTTTTTTTTTATAAAAGAATTCTGTATAATGGTATAAATGGTAATTACAAGGTGTAATTTCTGTGGAATAAAATTTCCCAGCCAAAATGAAACAATTTTTATCTGATCACCACAGAATGTTCTAACATTTTTAATATTACACCCTTTCTCTTAACTAATTCTGGACACTTTTCATCAATTACTTCTTTCAGTTGGTCTAATTGGGACCAGTACTTATTTGAATTGTTTGGTTATCTGGAAGGGATTCATAATAGAATTCTCCTTTCAATTCCTACCATACACCCAACATCACATTGTTTGAAGGAAGATCCGTTTTTGATTTATAGTTATTGATAGTTCATTTTGCTTGTCCCACGTCATCTTGGATTCTGTATTCTGAAGCAACCACTTTTCATTGATTGTCACAGTTTGTTTAAAAATAATCGACTTGGAAATACAGCCTAGTTATATTTTATTGTCTGTGTGCTAATGTATGTAGAAGTCACATATTAATATGACTAATGTAGATCAATAATAGTTAAGATATTACACTTGTGTCAAATGCAAATATTCTCTTACGCTTTTGTATAAACAAGTAGAGTGTGTGAATGTAATGACCATTGCATTTAGGTTAACAAGTTTGTCTTACTGACTGCTGGTATAAGTGGTACAGTTTTTACTGGAAGCTCCACTTCTGTAGCCTTGTGCCAGACTAAGATTAATAAGTAACTAGTTCAGTACCTGTTCCATAGCTGATCTGATGGCAAGATGATCAAATTTTAAATCTAAATTGTTTTATCCATTTAAAATATGACATTTATTAAATAAATATTAAATTAAATACAGGAAAAGTAAAAAGTGACTTCAAAGACTTTACACATATACTCTTTTCCTGCTACCTAGGGGTTGTTACCCTACAAAACTAAATTAGCCCTTTCTGACATAGATGCACATTTCAATTTCATTCATATTGTATGTGTATGTACATTTGTGTGTATATGAATGTGGATGCTTATTTTAATTTACTGATAGTCCTAAAATTATTTCTGCAAATTTACAAAAAAAAGCTTTAGAAGATAATTCTATTTCTTACAAATAATTTCCAAAAGATTTAATAAAATCCTATAATTGATATTTTTTTTTGTATCCAACTTTGATTTCATTGCTCAGCCTAGGGTAGAGATAGTCCAGACTGAGTGGAAGGAGAATATATTATTCCAATGTCTTATTTCAAACTCGGTCAAATTGTGTGTGTATGTATATATTAAATCACACAAACATATGTAAGTCACTTATACACAGCATACGCAGATGCATTACTTGTAAAATCATATGCAGTCTTTGATGGACAGAGCATCATCTCTCTTTTTCTTTTTTTTTTTTTTTTTTTTTTTAATAACTAAAATTTTTTTACAACATGCATCAGCGTGTTAAAATCCTCACAGTTTATAGCATTGTTGAAGTTATTGCTAAAATTTTTTGTCAAAATTTACGAACTACATTTCATTCAATTTCACAAACCAATCGATGAAATTTGAAGAAGCTGATTTGTTTAGAAAAATACTTTGGCAAAACCCCTACTTTGCAGTTTTTACACACCCTAATAAAACCAACAGTTCTTTGTTCCTCCTTACCTGTTTGCACTTCTTGCCAAAGTTTGGTTTTGATCAGTCAATGTATAGCCATTTTAGAGAGTGTGACAGATGAACTAACAGAAGTGACAGAATTTTATATAAAGTTATAGATTCTAATGCACGCAGTTATTTCCCTTTTGTTTTGTTTTCTTTTTATGGAGATATCTCTCCAATAAAATCAAGAATGAGTGTTTATGTGCTTATTATGATAAGATGTATTCTTCCTAACTTCCATCCGATATTATAAAATAAAATTATCTTAAAACAGGCAAAAATAAGAAATTTTCATATGGTATAAATCAAATTCATTTTTCTACAATGAGATATATAAACAAATTTTGTTACTTTTTCTTTTTTTAAAATATATGTATATGTTGGCATTTAATTGGAGTCAGGAGAATGTTTGTTTTTATAAATTATTAGTTTATAATATCTTGAGACAAAAGGAAAAGTTTCCCTGAAGTAGAAATGGAAACAAATGAACAGGTCTCGTACTCTCCTGTCAGATTATTTCATTCTCTCTTTGCATAATATTAAATTATACAGTTACAAAACAAACTTCAGTGTGAATTCCATTTTAACCCAAGGAATTTTAGATAATTTTGAAATTTTGATAAGAGAGTGCTGGGTTTTAGTGTCTAAATGTATTGTAAACTTTTCTTTCAAAAAATGAAAAAGAAAAAAAAAAATGTACTGCACTTTATAGAATCTGCTTGCAAAATAAATGCATCAATGTCACTCCATTTAATAGTAACTTAGGAGCTTTTTTTCTTTTACCTGTTACCTGTTACCTTCAACTTGTTACTTTACTTAAGTAAAAATGATTCATAGGTAGAATATCCTATTGAGGAATTGGCAAGGTTTGCATTACATTGTAAAAACTAAAGTTTCAAATGAAAAATCCTGGAAAGTCCTTTTTCAAAATAGTTTTTATTTTTATTTTATTTATTTGGTTGTATATTAGCTCAGTAGTTAGAAAACTGGAGTAGAGATTCTGAGATTTAAAGTTTAATTTCTGGTGAAGAATTGATAACTCTTTCACTTTGTCATATCAGAAATAAGTTCTGAAAAAAATTAAATAAATAGGTTTAGCGCTTTAGCTACTAGATATTACTGAAGGTCAGAATTAACTTTCAGTACTATCCATAGCTAAAGAGCTACACCTATTCTTTTTTTCATTTGAAATTAGATCTTCTTGCCATCAGGTCAGCTAAAGGACAGGTACCGAACTAGTTACTAATCTGGCACAAGGCCACAGAAGTGGAGCTCACTGTAAAGATTGAACCCACTATACCAGCAGTCAGTAAGACTAACATGTTAACTTAAATACAATGATAGTTACATGCACACAAGCACATATTCTACTTTTTGGGGTATAATGACAATTTCCTGTCATTATACAAAAGTGTAATAGAACATTTGCATTAGACACAAGTGTAATATTTTGACTATTTTTGAACCGACCATTATATGCAGTGATGCCATTCTAAGAGGAGCTCATCATATAAACAGGTAACCACTACATCCAATTGTTTTTGCTTGGCTAGAACAACTTGTGATGTTAATTTATTTCTCCCAAATAAATACTCCAATTCTACAGACAGTAGATACATTTTTTGTGTGGCTGCATCCTCAACTGTAACCCTGCCTTTTAAGCAGCTAAAGATATCTAAAGTCAGTGTGTATACCTGCTTCTAAAATTATCTTAACCCTTTACCTGTCCTGCACATCATATGTGGTGCACACATGCCATGATTTTAAAACAATGGTAAAACTAAGGACACTTAAGAAAAGAATCTACTATTGAGCAAGATGTCTGAAGAAAGGCCTAATCTAATTTTTTGTGAATCACCATAGGACACTTGACTGATAATATAAAGTCTCAAATGAAAGACATCTATTTTTCCACTTTATTGAAATGATTATAGTCTTTGCATCACATGTGATGCACAGAGCATAGTTTAAATAACTTATGATTGTATGTGCTGTGCATCACATGTGTTTTTATTATGTGAAACACTATATATCAGCACATTCTATGTGAAACACTATATATATCAGCACATTCTATGTGAAACACTATATATATCAGCACATTCTATGTGAAACACTATATATATCAGCACATTCTATGTGAAACACTATATATATATCAGCACATTCTATGTGAAACACTATATATATATCAGCACATTCTATGTGAAACACTATATATATATCAGCACATTCTATGTGAAACACTATATATATATCAGCACATTCTATGTGAAACACTATATATATATCAGCACATTCTATGTGAAACACTATATATATATATCAGCACATTCTATGTGAAACACTATATATATATCAGCACATTCTATGTGAAACACTATATATATCATCATTCAACACTATTATATATCAGCACATTCTATGTGAAACACTATATATATATCAGCACATTCTATTGAAACACTATATATATATCAGCACATTCTATGTGAAACACTATATATATATCAGCACATTCTATGTGAAACACTATATATATATCAGCACATTCTATGTGAAACACTATATATATATCAGCACATTCTATGTGAAACACTATATATATATATATATCTAGAAACACTATATATATATATCATTATGTGAAACACTATATATATATCAGCACATTCTATGTGAAACACTATATATATATCAGCACATTCTATGTGAAACACTATATATATATCAGCACATTCTTGAAACACTATATATAAACACTATATATATATATCAGCACATTCTATGTGAAACACTATATATATATCAGCACATTCTATGTGAAACACTATATATATATCAGCACATTCTATGTGAAACACTATATATATATCAGCACATTCTATGTGAAACACTATATATATATCAGCACATTCTATGTGAAACACTATATATATATCAGCACATTCTATGTGAAACACTATATATATATCAGCACATTCTATGTGAAACACTATATATATATCAGCATTCATTCTATGTGAAACACTATATATATATCAGCACATTCTATGTGAAACACTATATATATATCAGCACATTCTATGTGAAACACTATATATATATCAGCACATTCTATGTGAAACACTATATATCAGCACATTCTATTTGCAATAGTTATAAATCTGTAAACAAGCATAAACATTTGGATAGTATGCACAAAAAATGCCCTGGCCAGGCTCGATGTTGCTTAACTTTGTTGATCACACGGGAACCAGTGTTTAAGTCTGTGCTCTTGGGATTAGAAGGAATTAGATGCATTCAGTCAATACTAATTAAAAAAGATGACATTACTGTATTCTGTTTAGTCATTTAATATAGGAGATAAGGAAATTGAATATAGAAGAAGCTGTGCTAGGGGTAGTTTCACCAAACACCACAAGCTGGTACAAGACTGAAACATTAAAAACTAGAGTCATGTTCTTATATAGTCTTATCAGATCAAGTCTTTCATATGGAAGCCATGCATTTGTGTGTATAATTCTGTGATATATTAGCACCAATTAGTTCTAAGTTTTCCCAGGTGTGCTAATAAGAAGTTGCTTATAGGAAAGATAATCATGCGAGTATTACACCTGGAATCTGTTGTTTGGCGACTGTGCAGCATGCCATTTGTATTGTTCTTCACTTTCTGGTAGATCTCCAACTTGGAGCTATGATTGCTTTTAAGACCATCTCAATGCAATATACTCCCAACATCATTTTACATGTTTTCTGCAACTTTTTGTTTTTGTCTGGTTCAGGTGCAGTTTATTATTATTATTATTATTATTATTATTATTATCTTCTGCTTTAAACAGCATGTAGACATTTGAAAATATCTTGTTGATGTTGTTGCATTTACTTATATTATGTCATTATTTGCAACCAAATTCTTTTTTTTTTTTTCTCCTGAGGAATCTGAAGAAAAGGGCGTTGTCTATATCGTAGCACAGGCCACCAGGAGACATTTGGATATATATTTCAAATTCTATCACAGTTTTCACAAAATATAGTCTGTCATCACTTAGACCAGGGTTGGGCAATCGTTTTGGCTGGAGAGCCACATTGTTGGGGCGGAGGGTGGCAGATGGCTGCACTGATTGTATTCATTAGTGAACATGAAGTTTTATTTCTGAAAAGGTGTAATTTCAACCATAAAATCAATAAATAAAACTTAAACATTTGAGGTTGCTTTTATTCATTTATGAGCAATTTTTACATTACATTTAATTATTTAATGGGACAAGTGTATCCTATCACAGCTTTTAACAATTCTTCTGAAATCTGGAATGAGGTTGCTTGTTGGGATCCCCATTACTGCCTGCAAATTTATGTCTGTTAAAGAGCATCTATATTTATTCTTGTTAATTTTCATGTAAGAAAAACTTTGTTCACAAATGTTTGTTGATCCAAATATGCAGAACATTTTCCCAGCAAATCTCTTCATACATGGAAATTTATCAGCAGACAATGATTTATTAAAATTCAATTAATGTCCCAGCAGTATAAGTTTCTTTTAGTGTGTGATCAGCTTGTATGTCTATTAAATCAAGCTACAGCTCCTCAGGTGCTCCATCAACATCAGCAGTGGATGGAGACAACAAATTGAATTCAGGCTCAATTTTCTTGAAGTCCTGAAATCTTCTTTTGATTTCATCCTCCAAACTCTGCAAATAACCCCTGATCTTAGCAGAAATACTTTCAGGCAATTTGTCTTTTCCTAATAAAGGAAAAATGCAATACTTGCCCATACCTGCTTGCCTTACAAATGAGCCTATTTTTGTGTTGAAAGATTTTACATTTTTCCACATTTCATGCACGAATAAGGCCTTTTCCTGCAATGTCACATTCAATTCATTCAGTTTGTCAAATATGTCTGCTGTAAACATCAGTTCATATCTCCACTCGTCACATTCCAATATGGTCACAAAATCACATGAAATCCTTTTCATATCTAGAAATGATAGAATTTCATTCTGTAATGCCCAGACTTTCTTTATCACTTTACCCAGACTCAGCCACCTCACACTGTTGTGATAAATCATGCTTTCATATTCTGACTCCATGTCCTCAAGCAGAGATTTGAACTGGCAGTAATTGAGTGCCCTTGCTTATATTGTGTTCACCACATTTACAACTGGATTGATCACATGCTTTAAGCCTAGTGCTGTTTTACAAAGGCTTTCCTGGTGTAAAATGTAATGTCAGTATATCACTGCTCAAGTTTTGTGCTTCTAATTTGTTTTTTAAAAGTTTAATCATTCCTACATTTTTTTCCAGTAAAAGCCCTGGCCCCATCTGTAGTTATGCTTGCCATTTTATTCCAAGGCAAGCCATGTTTCTCAACACAATCCACAGCATGTTCAAACAGGTTCTGATCAGTGGTTGTATTTTTCATGGCTTCCAGACCAAGTAATTCCTCTGTAATTATAAAATTTGTATCAATTCCATGGATAAATACAAGTAATTGTGCAGTGTCTTCATTATCCATGCTCTCATCAAGAGCCAATGAAAACCAAACAATGTTTTTGCTTGCAGTGTTCAGTTGCTCTTTGAATTCTTCACTTATTAAGTCAATGTGCCATACTATTGTCTTTCTTGATAGTGAAATATTTTCAAATTTCCCTTTAACTTCAGGACACACTACACATGCACAATCCACCATACACTGCTTCACAAACTCACCATCCAAAAATGGCTTGTTGCGTTTGGTGAGTTTGTAAGCTACAATGAAACTGTCCTCTGTAGAACTATCATGAAGACCAGCTTGCTTAACAAATATTGATTGTTGTTTCTTAAGCTTTGTAACATACTCTGCAGCTTTTTTCTTACATTCTTCCTCAGAAAAATTGTTGCAAAATTCTTTGTTTAGTTTGGTGATGCTGTTTCAGATTACATTCCTTAAATACGGCAACTGTTTTATTGCAAATTAAGCAAACTGCTTTATTACCTGTGTTGCAAAAGAAGTATTTGTGTATCCAGTCATCATTAAATACATGGCATTCATCACCAACCTTGTGCTTCGTTGAAGGATTCATGGTTCCATGAGGTAGGAAAGTTACTGACTTAACTGTTACAAGGACAAAATCAAAAGAGAAAAGGAAATGGAAAAGTTGGTAGGTTGGCTGATTGTGCATATGTAGTGTGTTGTTAAAGACCCATCCGAATCTATTGCACAAGGAGAGCAAGTCTCGGCCTAAGGCAGCAGTTTACTTTGACCAGGTTATAAAATTTTAGATGTGCTTTTTTTTTTTTTTTCTTCAAATGTTTTGATGGGCTGCAGAAAACTCTGCACCAGGCTGCATGTGGTCTGCAGGTTGCAGTTTGCCCAGGCCTAACTTAGACTGATTGGTAAAACTGTTTCAACAAAAAAAAAAATGTTTTTTGGTCTGGTTAAAGATGTCTTTGAACATGAAGTTCTTTTGGTTTGTTGAATTTTTTTCAGAAATAATGATTGATTGATTTGCTTGTTTAATAGCATATCAACACCTTATGGTTCATTTAATGCTGAAATTTAATTTTCTTGGGAGCTTTGGAGTAATAAAATATAATACATGTTGTTCTGATTTCACAAGTGGTAGATGATACTCAGCTTTTGCGCATATACATGTTTGAATGGACATAATTACTAGAGGCAGTGATATATGTGTTTTATATTGTAGTTTTGTTGAAGTTATATTTTGGAATACAGTTTGATTGTTTTAAGAAATTATAGGGTATTATATAGATTAATGTCATGAAAGTTCTTTCGTGTTAGTTGATTGATTTTGTTTTGCAGTATATCAACCTCTGAGTTATTTAATGCCAAAATCTAAATATTTTGAACAATTTTATGGCTTCAACTAAACATATTTTAAATGCATTTGTATGTTTTCAACTACAAATAAAATATATTGCTGGTCATTTTGCTATAAAATGTATTGTTAATTCTACAAAATGTATTGGTTATTTTGCTTTAAAAATGCATTATCAGTCATTTTACTATAAAGATGTATTTTTATACTTTCATAGTGTTTTGTTTTTGTTGAAGGTTCACTATTTGCCCATAGCTGGGACCATAACAGGTGCTACTACCTGGGTCAGGGTGGATTTGGAAATAGCAGCAATTAAGAGGTAGTTCAACATTCCTCAAAACCTCCAATCTCATGATTAGAGGCCTTGCTGTAATTTATCATCATACCCAAGATTTTTTTTTAGAAATAACCATTGCCTGTCTTAAAACAGTTTTTGATTTTCCTTTGGTGTTGGCAGTATGGTGTGACACAATGGAACCTGGCTACGACTTAGAACATCTGTAAAATAAAATGAGTTGTGAATCGGCTGTGTCTTATGACTGCATAGACAGCAAGTTCCTGAAATGAGAGCTTTAAAATGACTCCCTGCTAGTCAAATAGAAAAATAAGTATTTCATCCCTCTGCTGATTTTCTGAGTTTGCCACCTTACAAAAATAAGAACAGTTTATAATTTGCAGGGTAGGTCCATCTTGAAAGTGAGAGATAGAATATAAAAAAAAAAAATTCTACAAAATCACATTATATTAATTTCTGAATATTTATATCTTTTTTATTGAAAAAATAAATATTTTCACCCCTAGCCCTGGTTGTGGTCCAGTATAAGCAGTCACAGAATTGTCAGTTTTTCAAGCCACCCTTTGTGGTGACAGACTGTTGGCAGAAACGTAGGGAGGCAATCAGAAAGCCACAGGTCCTGAAAGTAGGTACAGGCAGTAGGGTTGTAGGTGAGTTGGGAACAGGGATGGGCGAATGATGGTTGAAGCAAAAGAGTCGGAGTTCTTGCAGGCTGAAGGAAATATCTTGTCTATTTGTCTGTCATGAGGGAAGACAGAAATAGTTGCAAATCTGTCTCAAGAGTCACACCTACCTACCCACCCCCAGACTGTGCCAGGTGGAATAAATAAACAAATGTATAAATAACCATTTATCAGTAGGGTGTTATTTCACTTATCATTCGCTTGTAGATGTGCACTCGACCATTCCCAGTTTTTATGTACATCGGCGCAAATGAGAAATGAAACATAATGTTGAGTTGATCTGCCCAATTAAAGATGGAGTCGGCCCTGGTATATGTTTATAATGAATGAC
The DNA here is from genome assembly GCA_903632075.3 of Acanthosepion pharaonis. Taxonomy (NCBI): domain Eukaryota; kingdom Metazoa; phylum Mollusca; class Cephalopoda; order Sepiida; family Sepiidae; genus Acanthosepion; species Acanthosepion pharaonis. The sequence continues at coordinate 349,056 of CAHIKZ030000392.1, forward strand.
AGTGATGATGTTTCTTTCATAAATCTGCCAACAATTTCTTGATTATGGGAAATAGCAGGAAAGTAGGTGCGGCTTAGTCAGTTTACTGCCCTTTGCAAACTGTTTCCTCACTATGAAGAAACAGTGTCTACTCCTCCATTTTCTGCCTGCCCACACCTCTGTGCTGCAGTAAAATGATCGCAATAATAATTAGCGACAAACCTTTGAAAATGCCAGTTTCAAAAAGTCTTTAAAGAGGTCTCAGTTAAAAAAAAAAATTCTTTTTATCCTTTGGTTTCCCTTTATATATATATATATATATATATATATATATATATATATATAATCTTTCAGCCACTTGTTTAGCCATTTTCAAGGCTAAAATGGAAATAGCTAAAGTAGTGATCGAATGTGTTTGAGGGCAATAGACTCTACGGACAATTTTTATAATCCCTTACTCCTACCAAATGGGGAAAATGTAAGAATACTAGAAAAACTAAAAAAAAAAAATTTTTCCTTGTCTGTCATAGTCAATGAAATATATTTGAAAGAAAGGTTGCTGCACAAATATATATATATATATATATATATATATATACACACACAAAGAAAAACTTTTATAGATATTGTAATAATAAATTTATTCAGACATCACCAGATTAATACAAGTTTCTTTTTTTTTTTTTTTTTTTTTTTTTTTTTTTCCCCCAAATTAATCTTTGTGAGGAAGTTTTGGATGAAAAAGGTTCCTTTTGCTTCACTTTTGGAAATGTACTCTGTCATTTTGAAAAGATATATATAATCCAGTTCATGCTCCTCCCTGTTCATTTGAACAGGTGTAGATGTTCATCCCCTGTTTCCAGTTTAGGATTGGGTTTCCAGTTCCTACTAAAATCTGCTTCAGTTCTATGCTCCTAATGCTTATTCTTTTCTATACTTATACAAGTCCATACAATAAGCCTCTACTGTGAGTGACTCTTGAGCCTTGTGTTGGGTGAACATTAGTAAAAAAATATATATATATATATATATATATATATATATATATATATATATATATATATATATGATAGCCTTATTGTTGCAGTAATCCTTGAATTAACTATTGATCTCTGACAATTCCTTTATTCCTGGTTTGCAATATATGATATTTCTTTGACAAATATCCACATTTTTGTTGCCTTGATCACTTCAGCCAGTGCTCAAGTTCCATCATTCTGTCATCTGAATTTGCAGTTCTAATTGGAAACAAGGGACTCTGCTTACAAAACTGGTAAATATGACATACATATGTAATCTTAACACTATGATTGACTTGTAAGGAAAACTATATGATCTTCTAGACAGGTTAATAAAAGAAAGTGAGAAAAAAAAAAAAGAACTAACAGCTGCAAGAAGATAGAATGTATCACCAAAAGGGAAAGCTAAAGATGTGAGTTACAAATTGGAGATGTCAACATCAAGCAACTACAGAAGTTTAAATACCTGGGAAGTGTTTTAACAAAGGATAGAAAATGTAACATTGAAATCCAAACACACACATTTAACTAGCAAAAATATACCTTCCGGTTACAGCAACCCATTTGAGTTTGGAAGCGTTCCTCACCCAAGACCCGAGTCTGGCTCTGGTTCTGGTCCAAATTTGAAGTTAAGCCAATTGACATCCTGAGGGGCTGGGTACTTTACTATCAGTCAGTTTTTTGCCATGTGTGATACATGCTTAGGCAATTTTTATAATCCCTTACCCCTACCAAATGGGGAAAATGTATGAATGCTAGAAAAACTAAAAAAAAAATTTATAGATATTGTAATAATAAATTTATTCAGACATGTGCCGTGGGGATCAAATTAAGCCAACCAGCCAGTTCAAGAGGTACCAACTCACAAAGTCCTAGCCGTCAGTCACTCGTATATTGGCAGGCAAATAGGAGGGAAAAGAAACTCCCAACATCTCACTACTGCAATAAAGTAGGACACCTCATATTGAATTGTTGGATGACATGGAATGCTGAGTTCAAAGCCATAAGTCAGGACAGACCCCAGGGGTTAATTTCTTCCAATAGAATTACCAAGAATAGGAAATTCAATGACAAAGATATGAGAGTAGAGTATAGGTCATTTTTGTCTAATGGTTCCATATCCCCAGTGGGTGACCCCATGAAGAAAAGATCTAGAAATATCTTGCAAGACACTGGAGGAACTTAGTCCCTGGTTGTGAAGGGCTTTGTGCTGTAGGGATCAAATTCAGCCAAAGGCGAACCTATTGTACAGGGTGTCAGTAGCAGCTTTATTAACATCCCCCTGCATAGAATCCATCTTATGCCTGAGTTAGTGTCCAGTCCCGTCAAAGTCGGAGTGGTGCCCAGTTTGCCTATAAAGGGCATATATATGTTAGGAAACGAATTGGCAGGTGAAGGGTGTTACCCCACCCTAAAGTTGTTTCAGAACCAGTTGCCTCGATAGACACGGAAAATATCAATGACGAGAATCCCAGTATATTTCCCTCATGTGCAGTGACCTGAGTACAAGCTAGAAAGAAAGTAGTTAGAAAGATAAACGAGGAGAATATTGATAGGACAGAGGAGGAGATGATTGACCTGTCCCAGACCTTTCTGAATCCTGAGGTGGGATTAAATTATCCTCTTGATAGTCTCACAACTGGGAATTGTGATGGTGTTGTTGAGCCCACTATGGACATTTTCTTATCAAGGAGATCGCTCTTAACAAAACAGAGGAGAGATTCTGAGCTCACCCCACTCTTCAGTTACATGTTGCCTGGGGAGTTGGAGAAAATTCCAACCAAGTATTTTATCAAGAATGAGGTATTAATGAGGAAGTAGAGACCCCTCATATTCCCAGCTTCAGAAGACTGGTTGATAGTCCAAGTAGTATTCCCTAAACACCCAGAAGGATGTGTCTGAGTATTGCCAGGCTTTCCATACCTGCTAAGTGTTGGGGAAGCGGAATCAGAAAATCCCCATTGCACCCCAACATCCTATCCCTGCCTCCGAGGAACATCTTTTGTCATATTATCATACACTATGTTGGTCCATTACCGAAAACTAAGTTAGGGAACCAATATCTATTAACGATTATGTGTGCCTCAACCAGGTTTCCTGAAGCAATACCAATGAGAAATCTTTCCGCCAGAAAAATAGCAAAGGCCCTTGTTACCTTTTTCACCCAAGGTATACAGTCAGACCAGGGATCCAACTTCAGAGGTGTTCCATCAAGTTATGGGAACTTTAGGTATAAAATCCATTAAGTCCAGCACCTATCACCCCCAATCTCAAGGTGTCTTAGAAAGGTTCCACTCCACCTTGAAGAGCATGATGCGAATGTACTGCCTGGGCCACCAACAAGATCAGGACGATGGTATCCCATTCCTAATGTTCGCTGCTTGTGAATCTGTACAAGAATCTTTAGGGTTCAGCCCATTTGAGTTAATATTTGGGCATTTAGTCAG
>CAHIKZ030000393.1:0-20000 GCA_903632075.3 Acanthosepion pharaonis
CCGTCGATTACTGCTACCGTATTCTACTTGGTTATAGTAGCCAAAACTACTTAGCTACTTCGTTCAAATATATCCCTTTCCGGGACATATCAATTTGCATAATGTTTGGTTTTATGTTTAATTTTATTTCTGATTTTATGTCTATGTAATATGTTCTTTCGCTGATTTTGAATAACGCTACTCAGTGTACAGATCATATTCAGCATTCTATCTTTTGGGTCTTGCTTCTTCGGCCGTTTCTTCGTTGCGTTCTGTGTGGCCCGTTCTTGTTCGTTGTCTTTAAATAATTATGCTTTATTATCTTAATATAAAGATTTATCTTCCTAATCTTGTTTCCGAAGCTGGTTTGTTATTCGTGGTGGTCTTATGTTTATTTTATCATATAAAACGTTGAGGTCTCGGAGAATATCAGTGATTTTATTTATTACTAGCAGCAAGGCCCGGCGTTGCCCGTGCTTGATTCAAAAATCGTACGACTCATACAGCAGTCGCTATCACTTGACTTAAAATATTTTTGCACTTCCTTGCCTTTAAAGGAGTGCCCTTTGCCGTGCTGATGTTGCTACATGCCTTAATTCTTGCCTATCTCACACTGCGAATTTTTTCTAAGCTCTATACTAAACATTAAATCTGTTACGAAAAAAGAACTAAACAAAATGAACACAAAACGATCAACTTTAAAAAAAGGACTCGTAACTGGAAAATCCGAATGAAAAAAGAATGTTAACAACAAATACTTTTTCACACCCAACCCAGTTCTGCGGAATCAGAATCAACGTTGAGTTTAAGCAAGCGAATGAGCCAATTGGAGTAAAGTGCCATGCAGATTTAAATTTATCCCACTTGTGACGAATGCAGCGATAGATTTTTTCTGCATGCTAGCATGCTAGTTAGCATTCATGTCAGTCAACTGTTGGCTCACACGCTGGCCAATAGAATCTGCTATTCGTGGCAGCCAGCTATAGGCTCTCGCTCTGGACAGTACAAAACGGCCGCAAACTACATGAAAACTGTTGTAGAAGCATGAAAAAATCGATTATTTCCACTATCGATGGGAGTTGGGAAATGCAATGTCGGCCTTGGCCTTCCCACTAACTTGGAGCATGTACATGTAAATTTTGGTGCAAATCCGTCGAAAATTGCGGCCGTGCATTCGTTACACACACACACATCCTGCCTTATATATATATATATATATATATATATATGGTGACATTATTAAATTGTCGCCATTTTATATTTTTAATTTCACGCATGCGCTTTCTTTGTTCACACACATCCAGCCTTTTATAGATAGAGATTGACGTTTGCGCTATTTCTGTCTTTACAACGAGACAGACCGAACTATATAACAAATATTACAATGTTTTAAGTTTTTAAAGTTGTGTATGCTTATATACGCGCCTTACGTCCGCCTGTCGTATGAGGTCGAGATTCCTAAATAATAAAACCTCTACAACAAGGAAAGTGGCGATCACGGACAGAATTATGCCTCAAACAATTAACTCATTCATTCAACTAATCACTTTAATATCATATTATAGCTATTATAGTTGTCCTGATTTAAATCGGCTCGTCCGGAAGCAGGCGACCCAAGAAATGGTCTCGTCAATTCGATTATTTCTACGATAACTCTCGCTCTTCGATTAATCATGACAGTCATTCCTCTCTCGTCAACCTCAGCTTCCTTCTGCCTTCTCTTTAACTGATTGGAGGACACTTAACGCGTTCCTCTTAATTTCTACTGGGCTGCCATAAATTCTTCCGATCACTTATGAATTTAACGTCTTCGAAGAGACTTTGACGCAAATCGCATTTATGTTAATTCGTTTCGGGAAATCTGAAATCAGAGAATCGAGTTCCAAACTTTTTCATGGGATTTTCTAAATTTTCACCATTTTAAATTATACAAAACAGCTGGGAGAATCTACAACTTTCGACATGAATTAAGAATTATGAAGAAAAGATACGTAACTGATATTAACGGCTTTTTTTAAAAGTTACTCATTTTCATTATTTTCTTTCCTCAAGAGAAACGATAGATTAGCGGGAATAAGTACTAATGATTTATTATTTAAACATGCATATAAATACTCAAAAATATTTATTTCTTTCGTTTCTTTTGTCTGATGAAGCCGAGAAACTCGAAACGCGTAATCAAATCTTCCATTTGTCATATGTCTTCATAACTCTGTCGAGATTCTATATCCTATTTTATAAAGGTAGACATAAAAATAACTGAGATAGATAGATAGATAGATAGATAGATAGATAGATAGATAGATACATACATACATACATACATAATAGCTGGCCACTCGTATTCGCGGATACACGTCTAATAGGGCGGCTAGCCAATCCCTTTTGCAGACGTTCGCCTGGCACATTTGAGTTTTACGTAACACCCAAAGAGTCCACCTGTGGCTTATACTGCAAATATGATGAGCAGATCTTAGTTACAGTTTCTGGGAGAGAGTGTTATCTAATGTGATCAACAGTTATATATATATATATATATATATATATATATATATATATATATATATATATGATGATAAAAAACATAGCTTTAAGGTATGCTAAGGAGGAAATGCATTAGATGGCTCTTGGAGGTCAGTGGGACAAATCTTTGATGAAATTCTTCCATGAACATACATTTGAAAAAAAAGACCTCGATAGATAGATAGATAGATAGATAGATAGATAGATTGATAGATCAGAAAAGACTGGCAGATAGATAGATAGATAGATAGATAGATAGATAGATAGATAGATAGATAGATAGATAGAAAATGAATGGCTTTAGATAGATAGATAGATAGATAGATAGATAGATAGATAGATAGATAGATAGATAGATAGAAAATGAATGGCTTTAGATAGATAGATAGATAGATAGATAGATAGATAGATAGATAGATAGATTTGGCAAAATAACCCAGTAGATAGGTAGATAGATACATAGATAGACAGACAGACAGGCTTGACAAAGATACATACATACATACATACATACATTTGAGAAAAGAACTCAATAGATAGACAGATACAAAAACTTGACAAAGAACTCAATAGATTGAGAGATAGAGATACATACATATATACATTTGACAAAAGAAATAGATAGATAGATAGATAGATAGATAGATAGATAGATAGATAGATTTGACAAATTATTCAGTAGATAGATAGATAGATACATACATACATACATTTGACAAAAGAACTCGACAGATAGATAGATAGATAGATAGATAGATAGATAGATAGAATGACGATGAAATTGATATGAATGGAACGAGACAAATTGAAAAAAAAATCAGGATTTACAGAGAAATTCAATCTTAAATATGTCGGTTGACTTATCCGGACAGATTAAGGAACCTAGATTTGATAAAACAAAGTTAATACAGTGATGAGACAATTTCAGTGAAAGTGAATAGATCTCAACAGGGTTAAACATAGGTTTCGGCGTCGAACTTGATACTGAGGAATACGACTTGAGGGGAATGAACAGTCTAATGCAATCCTTGCACGAGAGAAACCATGAAAAACCCAATATCTAAACTCAACTATCTCTCTCTGTCTCTTTCTCTCTGTCTCTGTCATTCTACCACTCTCTCTCTGTCTCTCTCTCTCTGTGTCTCTCTATCTCTCCCTCGCTCTGTTTCTCTGTTCTGGGACGACAAATGAAGAGAAGAACGTCCTGTCTTGTTTTGAAAACAATCCTAGATCGAAAAAACATGGCAAGCGAAACAAATCCATAGGAATTGCGCTTACGTGGATTAACTTGCTATACTTAAATTTGTCCATATATATATATATATATATATATATATATATATATATATATATATATAGGATAAGATAATCCTAAGGAGCCAGGCAAACCCTGGCAAACCCTGGCAAACCCTGGCTCCTTAGGATTATCTTAAATTTTGCTCTACGTTGGGTAGATCGCCACCATCTACATCGCCATCACTAATAATGACTCCAACCACCATTGTCGTCATCATTAGACTCATCCTTCTCTTTCCAAATCCGATACACCAATTGACACCAAAATACTCCAGTGCGAATGCCAAGCAGTATAGCATGCGGTTTTCAAATTTCTAGCGCAGTGATTTGCGTCATGGTGTTCTTTTTTTTTTTCACAGACAGTGTCCAAATGCCCGTACTATACTGTGCAATCGACAAAATCAATAACAAACAACGCGCATGCGCGAAATTAAAAATATAAGATGGCGACATTTACCCATCGCACCCTGTATATATATATATATATATATATATATATATATATATATATATATATATATATATATGGTGGTACTCATTTGAAAAAACCTTGGAGTAGAACAAATCGGTATCCGATGAAAATGGGGAATAAAAAGAAAGAAGCAAGAACATTAAAACAAGGCGAAACCCAGTTTTTAAGCTCCAAATCCAAAGAAAAAAAAAACCGAGCGAAAAATACAACTACGCAAAGTGCTCATTGGTGTTTGGAGTCATCATTAGTGATGGCAATGTTATGCATCCCCCCAACTTTACTTAGGGTCTTAGACTCAAATACGGAGGCCTACATCTAGTGCCTCGAGGAGATAGTGTTGCTCTGGGTCAAGTGGATGGCTGCTTCAAGACCCTATGTCTGGAAACAGGTTTCTGCACCATGCCACACAAAGCAGGAGAACCCAGTAATGGCTGTCATACAATTTCTGCAAAAACATCTAGGCACCTAACTCCGCAGACTGCATCCCCCTGATTATTATGGGTGGGGAGCATTTGAGCAGAAACGAAAAAAAAAAAAACAACTTCTTGTAACACCATTGATGACCTAAGGCAAGGATTATGGCAGAATTTACCAACTTAAACAAATAGATCTCCCAGAAGAGATGCAAGAGATTTCAAAGTGGTCTACAGGCCGTCGTTGAAGCCAATGACGATTTTATTGAATATATTTAATCTTTAGTATTGAAAGATGGTTTTGTTTAATTTTGGTAAACACATCTATTAAAATGAGATGTCAGTGTTGTTTTCATATTTGCGTAATTTAGACGACAATTTATCCATCGCCCCTTGTATACTCATAGGTAGCAAATATCAGTTTCATTCAGAGATGAATATCAAAACTGATGCGAATGTAAATATCGAATGAACTTGTAATAAGCACAGTTAACCTCTTCGCATCGCTTATGGAATGTTGGCGTTCCATCATCTCATACAGAATGTTCTTTTCATAGCCTTTGCAGATATATTCACTACTCTTTTCTATTGTAAGATGTTATTTTGTGTGTGTAATCTTGGTAAATCTATCTGTTAAAATGAGATGTTAGTGTTAATTTTATTTTTACGTAATTTAGACGACAATTTATCCATCGCACTCTGTATGTTCATATACACGTTTTTTTTTTGTCTTTTTTTTTTATGTACTTCACCCCAAGCAAGGTGGGAGTGTCACTATCAAGGAAGGGGTTACAGAGAGTGGGGTCAAGAGTAAAGAGGCGTGATAGACGAAAGGATAAAAAAAAAAAAGAAACATTAAAGATATTGTTTAAGCTCTGCTATATTTAAGAGTCGTTAATATCGGTGATAAGGCGTTTGTAGATATAGGTAATGAATCTGTTCTACTAACGACCAGACATCTTAGATGAACCTGCAAATGCATATAATAATAATAATAATAATAATAAGAAGAAGAAGAAGAAGAAGAAGAAGAAGAGGATGATGATGATGATGATGATGAAAAATAATAATAATAAAGAGATGATGATGATGATAAAATAATAATATTGAGATGTTGATGGATAATAATAATACTAATACTACTACTCCTATTTCTACTACTACTACTACTAATAATAATAATAATAAGAAGAATAAGAAGAAGAAGAAGAAGAGAAAAAAGAAGAAGAAAATGATGATGATGACGATGATGATGATGATGATGAGGAGGAGGAGGAGGAGGAGGAGTTGGAGGGAGGAGAAAAATAGAGAGGAAAATAGAAAAATAGAGACGAGAGATTGTTGTCAGGATAATGCGAGGACCACGCCCGGGATGTGAATATCAGAACTTGACACATGATTGAATGCAGGAATCAGTAAAGCATGATGGCTGTCAGTTTCATGCCTCAGACGATCTTCAGACCAAGTGTCATTACTTCTTTCGCAGGATCTATGTTTAGGTCACTGGTGCATTTAGACAATTGCAACAAGAAGGAAACCAGACTTTCCTAATTTTTACTTGTTAAGGATTAAAGTTTTAGTCGTTGAGTTGTTATTTTTTTTGTCTCTCAATTATTTAAATTCTTTTAAACATATCATTTAATTTATTCATATACTTTGTATATATATACAAATTTATGTATTTTCAAACTTGAAATGGCTGGATGAAACCGTAAGTTCTATACTAACTGTTTCTTCTACATCACTTCGCGGATGGGGACCTCTCTCCCGGCTACTTACTTCCAGGTCAACCTTGATATTCAAGAATTTGAATGCAACGTTAATCGTTATCTAGACTACTTAGTCATTGTTCTTTTATTATTCTCTCTCTTAATAGTCTTTTTGGTTTATTTTTTCTCCTATTATCTAACATTCATTAACCTCTTGCGTTTTAGTGGCTTTATTGCCTTGTTTAGTGTGAAAAGATTATCTCCAGTGACGCTATTGGCTAAAATTATTTCGGTTCATTAAGTAAATGCACTTAATAAAGAGAACGAACATTTTGTTCAACCGAATAAAATTGATTTTTTTTTATTTTGCTAGAAGCTATTATTATTAGTTAAATCTTGTGCATGCTCACAGTGGAAATACTTCAAACGAAAACGCTATATATATATATATATATATATATATATATATATATATATATATATATATATATATATATATATATATATATATATTATATATATAATAACAATAAAAAAAAAAATTAAAAAATTAAAATCATTAGACACACTGGGTTGTAGATTAATATTCTTTCGTTTTTTATTATTATTATTCCATTTAGATTGCTCGACTAGTTTCGACCGAAATGGCCTTCATCGGGTGGAGAAATTAAATATTTCTGCTTGCTGTTAGCAGTGAACTACAGAAATGAATGTCTTTTGTTGGAGAAAATGAACTTTTTACTATATATATATATATATATATATATATATATATATATATATTATGAAATGGACAAAGTCCGACAATTATTTTAAGACATTTTTTATGTTAATACATTCTTTTATAGATACAAATATTTAAGTAAATGTTGTTTAATACTGTTTATTATAAACAGAGCATTTACTTAAATATTTGTATCTAAGAAGAATGAAAAATATATATATATATATATATATATATATATATATATATATATATTACGAAATGGACAATTATTTTAATATTTGTTTGTTAAAATTATTTATATAGACACAAATGTTTAAGTAAATGGTCTGATTTTATATTAAACAGTATTAATGATCTGAAGGTCCGAGAAATTTTCATAGAAATTATGTATCCTCCGACAGGAATCGAACCTGTATCCTACACGGAAACCGTCATATAGCCTGATGTGCTATGCCATTTTGAGGAGCGTCTGGGTAGCATAGTCGATTTTACTGATTATAAACTACAATTTTCCATCATTTCCCTCGAATTGTAGTTTAAAAGCAGTAAAACCGATATGGCTAAGCAGATGCTTCTAGGTAGATAAACGGATAGAGCACGTCAGACTATATGACTGTTCCATGTAGGATAAAGTTTCGCTTCCTGTCGGAGGGCACGCATTTTCTATGAAAATTTTTCCTACTTTCATACCAGTAAATGTTTTTAATATAGTATTATTATAACAGAGCATTTACTTAAATTCGTGTCTATATAAATAACATATAATAATAAAATATCCTAATATATATCTATCTATCTCTCTCTCTCTCTCTCTATATATATATATATATAGATAGATAGATCTCTGTGTGTACGCTCGGGCGTGTATATATGTTTGTATCGTAGAGACAAATGAGGAGACACATTTGAAACGAGAAAAAGAAAATCTCGCTTAACTCCATTATCACATGTGACCCAGAAATGCGTGTCTCTATAAATAATATATAATAATAAATATCCTATATATATATATATATATATATATATATATATATATATATATATATACAGATAGATAGATAGATAAATAGATAGATAGATAGATCTCTGTGTGTACGCTCGAGCGTGTATATATGTTTGTATCGTAGAGAAAAATGAGGAGACACACATTTGAAACAAGAAAAAGAAAATCTCGCTTAACTCCATTATCACATGTGACCCAGACCTCAAACATTCTTTCAATCCTTTTAGAGTAACTTTTTTTTTCTTTTTTATATTATTCTCTACTCTTTCTGATGGGATTGGGTTTTTCAGACAGGTGCTCCATTTTTGTGTCTCCCTGATGAGTTGCGCGCCAAAAGTAATCCTTTCCCGCCTAGAAGCCTTAATCCTTCTTCCATTATTCGCAGTCATCTCTGCCTTAATTCTCTTTCGATTAAACCAGACCTGAACAACTGTCTCGCATACTGTCATTTCCTGCGATGCCATTTTTTTATTTATTCCTTTCTGATGTTTTTCTTTAACTTTCCTTATGTTTTTTCTTTCTTTTTCATTCTGTAAAATTTCTTCTTTTTTGTCTTTGTTTCGATATTTTCCCTTTTGTTTCCACCCATTATAAGATGAGGATGTCGATACTTGCTTTCCCGTTTTTTCTTTTCATTTTTTCTTCATTTAATTCTTTCTTCAATAACTCATTTTTTTTCTTTTATTCTTCTTTCATTTCAGTCAAAGTAATGTGGGAAGGTAAGGACTATGTATATGGTATCTATCTGTCTATTTATCTATCTGTATATATATATATATATATATATATATAAAGAGTATTTATAATAAAAACTTGGACTTATTTTAAATGTAAATTAAATTTAAGCATCTCATGATTTGTTTTCTTTTTTTCTTTCAGATTTGGCGGATACTTGGGCGATATTATTTTCAAACATAATTGCCAAAACTTGAATAACATAATCCAATATATATATATATATATATATATATATATATATATATATATATATATATATATATATGAATATAATCAAATGGATAAACATAGGTAAATGTACGAGCATGTTTTCAAATATATATATATATATATATATATATATATATATATATATAGATTCAACATCATCACTTGATAAGACACCAGAAACAAAATATTTATTTTGTATTGATTTTATAACATATTTATGTTATAATTTTTTATAATATATATATATATATATATATATATATATATATATATATATATATCTTAGAGTGTAAGAAAAATATTGCTCAATGTTAAATAACAGAGATATTTAATATATTAAATATATATATTTAAAAGTATACATATTAACCTACGCTGATTGCACAAATCAAAACTGAAAATTGTAAAGGCTTAGATCTTCTAATTGTGCAATCAACGTAGGGTATTAAATACATATACATATATTCTTTAAAAATTAAGACATTCGTTGCTACTTCAAAATGGTAAAACCATGCAGCAATTATATCCGCATTTGTAACTTCTGTCAACATGAGAAATTAGCGAGTCTGAATTTTCCAGATTCAAAAATCTTTTAAATCAGAAATTCTAAATCTTAAGTTCTTGCCTTCATATAAATAAAAAAATTAGTAAGTGAATATGAGGCCGGATAAAAAAAGATATAATTTAACCCCCCCCCGGCAATTGTTATACAGTGTAACCCGGATATAAGAGAGTTGTCGGAACCGGATAAGTCTCTTATATCCGGGTTTCTCTTATATCCGGGTTTAGTCTATTTTATATACATTAACACAGGCTCTAATATGGACCTGAGAAAATCTCTCTTATATCCGGGTTTCTCTTATATCCGGGTCCCTTATATCCGGGTTACACTGTATTTACAATACGTTTGATTTCCATCCCCACCCTTGCTTTCATTTACGTTATATTTGCTTTTCTTAACTACTTCTTTTCTTTATACATTTTACGATACACTTGCTTTCCTTTTCTTTTCTTTTATTCTCTTCCGCCTTCTTCGTTTTCTTCTTCTTCTTCCTTCTGCATAACCCCCCCCCCCTGCTTTCTATTGTACTCAACTGTTCTGCTTTTGGCCGTTGTGCGTTTGTTTATTTATTTTTGAAAAATAATAATGTAGCGTTCTTTTTTTTTGGGGGGGGGTTGTTTTTTTTTGTTTTCGTTTGTTATTTTTGTTTTCAAATAAACCGTTGCGTTGTCAGTAGATAGGAATCGCCTGATGAGCCGTGAAGTCAAAACCAAGCTCGCGTATTCAACTAACCTGAACATTTTTAAAGTTAAAAACACTACATGTTACTTTTGCCTTTATTTTATTTTATTTTCACACGTGTATTGAACAATTTTCATACTAGTTTCCTGGTTTGATTCAACTCAATTAAAATGAATATATATATATATATATATATATATATATATATATATATATATATATATATATATATTAAAAAAAAAAGGTGAAACGTTTTTGGTTTTAATATCGAGAATATTTCACATTGAACATGAAGAAAAATTAATTATTTTTAATAATATGTAGAAATTTCCATATTTTACCTGAAGACAGTCGAGACCAGAAACACGTGAACATGTAAAATTATTATTTGTAAACAAAGCATAATATTTTTCTAAATAAATCCAAATTATTAAAACCAAAACGTTTGCGGCACCTCTTCTTTTTTAATATACATACTTTTCTCTCGTTGGAACCACTACAACATATTTTTTTATATATATATATATATATATATATATAAAGTTGCAAATTAAAAAATAATAATCTTTTTTTATGAAAGTATTTATTTATATATGTATTTGATATTTCAGATTCAGAAATAACTGTTTGTTAAAAATAAATTAAAATTACTGTTTGTTAACAAGTAGATATAGTTAATTTTTTTTTTAAACAACATCTAAAATATTTATTACAGTTAGATTTAAGTTAGGAATATTCGAACACAGTGACGTTCCATATCACGTGACGTCCGCGTCTCGCGACGGACGCTGCTTGCTAACAAACAGTAATTTTAATTTATTTGTAACAAACAGTTATTTCCGATGAAAGATTGAGGGCAATCTGAAATATCAAATACATATATAAATAAATAAATACTTTCATAAAAAAACGTTATTATTTTTTAATTTGCAATTTTTTCTATATATACATATCAAGAAAGTATACGTGGCTTCTCATTATATATATATATATATATATTTATATATATAAATATATATACAAACAGAGATTTGTACCTTAAGAACTGATATATAGCATTAAACAAAACGGACGTCCTACCTAAGGTACATTTCAGCCAACACCTTTTCAAAGGTATTCGTTAGCAATATAAATGAATATGAAGACATACTTAATAATATAAATCAGAAGGGAAAGGTGGAACGCGACTAAAAGGCAAAGTTTAATTACACAGAATTAAAATTGAACAAGAGGGAGATGAAAAATAAATCGTCCCACAGACACATGGGGTTGCGATGGGTAGCTGTTTGAGTCCGGTTTTAGCCAATATTTTCGTGGGCTATTATGAACGAATTCTCTTTGACAATGTCCAAAAACCTTGCGTCTATATATGTGGATGACACATTTTCCATCTTTGATTCTGCCATAGATGCTACAAATTTTCTGGCTCAAATTTCAACTTCAATCCTAGAGGCTATAGCGCAACATATGATACCATTTTGAAATCAGGCAAACTCCCTAAGCAAATTAAAAAAAAATTTCCGGGTCGGATCGGTACCCTTAATACTGAAATTTTGTATTCCCAAGTTTTCATTTCTGTAATTGTTTTCGGCGATTTTTTACCTGATTTTTTGCTCTAATTTTTTTGGGTGATAACAATTTTTATAACTTCAAAATGAATTTCGGAATCATCGAAATTATTACGAAATCCGGCGAAAGTCAGCCATGAAATAAAAATAATTGTTTATACGGCAAGTAAGGACCTACGGACAGTATTAAAAATGCAGAGACGCTTCATCAACGTGTCATGGGGGCTTGCGAAACCATTCCACACCGTGTGGGAGTATTTGAAATGACCCGCCAGTCAATGATCCGACGGGTGCATGCGTGTATAGAAGCAAGTGGATGACATTTTGAACATTGGTGTTTTGAGGTACAAGGATGACCTTTTCGACATGTGTTTATATGGACATTTTACCTTGTTTTTCTGTCAGGAACCCGCTGCCAAAGTTCGTAAAAAAGTATTTCTGATGCAATATATATATATATATATATATATATATATATATATATATATATATATAAAAAGAAATGGACAAAGTCCGACAATTTATTTATTAAAGACATTTTATGTTTAACGTTCTTTTTTTATAGATACATTGATTTATTGTTCGGTAGGCAAGGTCGAATTTACTGCTTATAAACTTCAATCTTCCATGAAGCTCGTACATTCATAATTGCTCATGGCGTATCAAATGTAAACAAATGACGTCATATATTAAGAAATGGACAAAGTCCGACAATTTATTTATTAAATACATTTTTATGTTTAAAATATATCGAACGCTCCTTTGTGGCCGAGAGGTTAGGCACGTCAGCGTAAATGACGGTTCCGTATAGGATGCAGGTTCGAATCCTGTCAAAGGACGAATATTTTCTATGAAAATTTCTCGGACATTCAGGCTGGTAAATGTTATTTAATACTGTTTATTATAAACAGAGCATTTACTTAAATACTTGTATCTATAAAAAAGAACGTTAAACATAAAAATGTCTTTAATAAATATATATATATATATATATATATATATATAATAAAATCGAAAACTTAAAAGACCATAGTCATATTTATTTCGTTAGAATCGAAGACTCGATCGCAACTCTTCAGACCGATTCTTACACATAAATATAAATGGACAAGGATTTTACCAGGCTTACAACACTCAGTCAGAACATAAATTATGTTAAATATGCAGATTCAAATTTGGGGGAGGAGAGGGAAAGAAAAGGTATGTATTCAGACAGGGCGAAGGTAAAGAAGAGAACAGTGAAATTACTCAAAATTTGGAAAAGAAAGAAAGAGGGATTTATTTAAGATTTACATTAGTCGGACTAAAATATTTTGTCGCTAAAGTTTCGGCCGTTGTACGCTCCGGCCTTCTTTCAGGTGGTTGGAATTTACTGAACCCTTTATTTCGATGGGGTAGACTGTTCTAATTCCACGTGCCATGTTTGATGGATGTCAGTTATCAGTTATCTCCTGCTAATTTTCCCCCTCTGAAAGTTCTCCACTGCCTTAACCAGGAATTGAACTCACCTTCTTTGGGTCTGTCACTGATCTAACCAACGCCTTTATCCACTGTGCCATGTGTCCTTGAGGAAATATGGCGACAAAGATGAGGACAATAGTCCGACTAATGTAAATACTGTACATAATACCTCATCTCAGAAATATAGACAAACTCGGATTTATTTAAGTTGTTCAAAAAGATATGTTGAGGTTGTAGACATGTTGACCTAATTTTCAGATACACATTGCAAAAAGGAACAGACTTCCTCAGATGCTAATAGAGAACACAGGGAAGAAGAAAGAAATGAAGGAGAAAGAAAAAGAAGAAAGGGAACCCGTTTGACGGTTGTAGAACAGCAATTTGCGTACTTATGTCTTTGTTTTCTTCAGGCCCACCCGAAGCTCTCAGCAAGTAGAGAATGGGTTTCGAGTAGTTTTTCGAGAATACATATAGCATTAGGTTTAATTAATTTAATCGAATAATAATTGCCAGGCCATATCGTTTCCATCTTCGAATGATACCTCTTATCGTAATGATGGGGATCTTGAAGTTCGTTGGAGAGCTTTCTATACCCATGATTATGCTGCCCAAATATCACTCTGTAGACTTCTTCAGCGATTATCTTTGGCTTCACCATTGCTTTTACAGAAATTCAGTTTCCATTGAAAGTAGAAATAAGACTTTTAAAATATTGATCTCTGTGTTTGGTCCCCTGTGGCTGGTTGAAGTAAATTTATAAATTAATAATTTGAATATATACTTCATAATTTCTTAATGTGTCCAGATCTTTTATACTATTTATAAATTAATAATTTGAATATTTACTTCATAATTCCATAATATGTCCACATCTTTTGTGCGTCACATATATATTTAATTTGCATTAAAATTTGTGCGTAGAAAGGGAAATTACTTATTCCTGTTTAAATTTATAATAAACTATGTATTTTCTATATTCACCTACATTTTTAGATTTGTAACCATATTAGAAACTAGCTTAAAAAGCCGCCCCTAATCGGGTGGTATTTAAACTGACTCCTGCGGAGGGATTTTGGTCCTTCATCCCAATAGGTAGGGAAGAGTAAATGCAATAAACAACATTAAACTACAAAAGAACACAAAAGTGATCACAGCATTTAAATATTGCATTAATATTTAAGCTTACCATTTAAAAGTTCAACGATAAGTTTTCTGATCGCTACTCAATTGAAAGACAGTTTGATGTGCGTAGGTCTTTACTCTATTTTTATTATTTATTATTATTTTTATTTTTATTATTATTATTTCATTTTATTTTATTTATTATTATTATTATTATTATTATGTCCTGGTTGACTTTCAGTGGATTTAGCACTTAATTTTGATTATTCCCAAATTTATTTCCAAGTTATAAAAATTATTATCGTACAAAAATTGTCACAAAAATCCAGTAATCGACGAAAACAACCGCACTAATGAAAGTTGAGAATTCAAAATTTCAGTATTCCGAGCTCGGATTCTACCCGGAATGTTTTTAATTTGCTCATGGAGTCGGCGTGATTCCAAAATGGTATGATATGTTGGATTATGGCCTCTCAGAGTGAAGTGGAAAAAAAAGTTTCAAAATATGTCACACTGACATTTGCTTTTATCATATAGATTAAGGAGATGAGCTATTGAAAGTTGTGCCCCTTTAACTGAAAAAATGTGACAAACAGCAAATAGCATATATTATATAGAAGAAGAAGATGAATTAATGAAAGTTGTGTTTCATTCAGTGTAAAAGTGTGACACACTGACATTGGCATTTATTATATAGAAGGAAATGAGCAGTTGAGAGTTTCTTTTTACGTAAAACAGCGTGACAAATTGATATTGGTATTTATTATATAGATGATTTTTTTAACATTTGCAAAAATTTATGTATCCAATACTTTTGCGTGCTACTGTTTAAATACAGTAGCGTGCAAAATGTTTGGGACAGCTTGGTAAATTAATTACTTTTGTCTATATCGTGTGTGATTAGTAGTATGCTTTCCTCAGTATATTTTATGATGTCGAGATCCAACAAACTGCTGTATTTTCTGTCTATATTTCTGAGATGGGGTATTATGTACACTATTAACATTGCTCGGACTAGCACCCTCATCTTCATTGCCATATATGTTACAAAGTTTCGGCCGTTGCACGCTCCGGCCTTCTTCAGGTGGTTGGAATGTCGAACTGAACCCTTTATTTCGCTCGCTGGGGTAGACTATTCTAGTTCCACGTGCCATGTCTAATGAATGTTAGTTATCAGCTATTTCCTGTTAATTCCCCTCTCCAAGTTCCCCAACGCCATAACCAGGTATTGAACTCACACTCTTTGGGTCCTGTCACTGGATCTAACTAATTGCAATGTGAGCTCCGGTAAAAAAAAAGCAATGATAACAGAAAAAAATTCACTTTGAGCACAGGTAAAAAATGTTGCTGAAGACATTAGGTTTATAATACCCAGAAATTCATACACAGATGTCCTCAAGGACACATGGCACAGTGGGTAAAGGCGTTGGCTAGATCCAGTGACAGGACCCAAAAAGTGTGAGTTCCTCAAGGACACATGGCACAGTGGATAAAGGCGTTGGTTAGATCCAGTGACAGGACCCAAAGAGTGTGAGTTCAATAAAGCGGTGGTTAAGGCGGTGAAGAACTTTGAGAGGGAAAATTAACAGGACATGACTGATAACTGACATCCATTAGACATGGCACGTAGAAC
Organism: Acanthosepion pharaonis; assembly: GCA_903632075.3. Lineage (NCBI taxonomy): Eukaryota > Metazoa > Mollusca > Cephalopoda > Sepiida > Sepiidae > Acanthosepion > Acanthosepion pharaonis. Next base: position 16,098 of record CAHIKZ030000393.1, read on the forward strand.
TAGAACAGTCTTCCCCGGCGAGCGAAATAAAGGGTTCAGTTCGACATTCCAACCACCTGAAGAAGGCCTGAGCGTACAACGGCCGAAACGTTGTAATAAATATGGTGACAATGATGAGTCCGAGCAAGTAAATAGTGGTGTATTTTAGTTAATACTGTATGGTCGATGATATAAAATCTTAAGGATACAAGAATATTGGATCACCGGGGAAGATTTTAAAAAGAAAATGTTTCATTAGAAAAGTAGAAAACGTCAAGTATGGAGCTAATAATTATTTCGGATACAGTGTAACCCGGATATAAGAGAGTTGTCGGGACCGGAGAAGAAGTTTCTTATATCCGGGTTTCTCTTATATCCGGGTTTCTCTTATATCCGGGTTTGTTCTATTTTGTTTAGGTAAGTATGGGCTCTAATTTGGGACCAGAGAAAACCTCTCTTATATTCGGGTTTCTCTTATATCCGGGTCTCTTATATCCGGGTCTCTTATGTCCGGGTTACACTGTACTACTCGAATAATTGCCCCGATTTGGATTGGATGCAACACAATAAGAATTTTCCCCATTCTTCGTGACATTATTCCCAAAGTTCTTGGAGATTGTGTCGTTTTCGTTGGGACACTTGTTTCTTCAGTTCCGACCAAAATGGTTCAATTATATTGAGATCATTACTTTATGATAGCCAGTCTTCTAGAAATTAAATATCTACAAGAAACCTTTTTATTGTGAGGCAAAGAACACCGTCTCACTAAAAAGAATATATGCATTTTCCTAGTCTGGCAGAAGACTAGACAAGTAAACTAGTATAGTTTTCGCTCTTTAGGTTTCTATCAAGTTTTACCATTATTCTTCTGCCATCGCTTTTGATTCAACCAGACACCATTACGTGTTCACCATCAAATGTTACGTAATTTTTTGTTCATATTGCGCTGTTTCTGTCTCCCTCTGGATTTAGAGCAATATCACGTTGGAACACGAGTTCCCGTATGATTACCGATGTTAAGCAACGTCGAGTCTGGTCAGTACCAAGATGGGTTACCGCTTGGCAATACCAGTCGCTGTAAGTTCGGTGTGTGGGGGGTGTAATGGATAATACCTCGGATTTGTTAATCGGAGACCAGAGTTCAATTTCTATGTGCGTTCGTTATATTACTTTACGTGCAATTACACTTGGAAAAGGCTTGAATCCAACTCTTCTCTCTTCCAGCTATGGGTCAATTAGTAACATAATAAGTAAAACTTGTATTACTAAGCCATTATTATCTAAAAGAAAAATTCTAACAATTTTAAAATATTTTCTGGTTTTAATAACATGCAAAGGAGTGATAAGCCGTAGAAAGCAAATCGTTCCATCAGTTCTGCTACTGGTCTAATTACAAAATTTCTTGTATTAGAATGTAACTTTATTTTGCATTCAATAATAAAAATTACTTTTTGCTACTTACTAGTAATCCTTTTTGTGCACACTTTTGTGATGTCAACGAATACTCGTTGTCACTTTCGTAATGCTCATTGTAGTAGAGACTTTGTAATCACAGATACAACTTTAGTACGCCGTTAAACAATACTAGTGTCAGATGCCTTTGAATAACACTCTCACTAATAGTACTTGCTCGATAAGTCGTTCGAATTGTAATCCGTATAGTGATCCGAATAGAAAAATAGTATAGAGTAGAGAATAGTGGTCTGTATATTATAGAGGATAGGATAGAAACAGTGATCAATCAGACGCCACGCTAATTCCTGCTTATGCGTTTCCTCTACTTAATTCAATAATGGGCGATCTATGTTCAAACTCAAGTGTCGGCAGCGACACTTTATTCCTAAATAACACATTTTAGATGTTCTTTTGGCCACTTCTATTATCTATTCCGAAGTTTTTTTGTTTTTTTTTAACGTTCTATTTTTTTCGATGTTCAGGTTTTTTTTTTTTTTTTTTTTTTTTATACTCTGCGTACTATATTAACTGGAATCACATTGTCAAGTTTGCATTACTTGTCTATCTGTTAATTCTGGATTGCCTTCCGAGACTATAACAAACTTTCCTTCATCTCTCGTGTTGAACTACTGTGAATAAAAAAAAAAATGAAACAATTGCTACTTCGAAATTTGATTATTATCATGACTAACATCCCAGGTCTTTTATTGACACAATAATTATGCATTGGCCATTTTCATCTTGAAGCTTCTTAACGCCATGTATCTTCTGTTACACCTACAAAAATACAAATTATTTTCCAATCCTCGAGGTCCACGGGCACGATTAATAAAAGCATGATGCTAAACGATCTTAAATTCTTAAGAAAATTAAAAGTGTAAAATCATTTGTTGTATTTGGCCCAAAACTTTTTTAACGGCAGTGTAGTCCAGATTCTTATTAACCCACGTGGCCTGACGATAGTTTTAAAATGCGAAACAGACTATCGTCATCCAGTGTTGATATCTATGTCCTTACTGGTTATATAAATACATGCATAAATATTTTAAGATAATTTATTGTTATGCGTTATTTATATAGACAGAAATATTTAAGTAAATGCTCTGTTTATATTAAACAGGATAAACAACATATATAAAAAGAGCATTAACGTATAACAATAAAATATCTTAAAGTAAACATCGGTCCATTTCATATTGTGATATATATATATTGGAGGAAAGATGTATAACAAAGTGGAAAAAGTGTTCTTGTGCAGCGTTACGTAAATTAGAATTTAATCAGACAAGGTTTGTTTACGTTGATGCGAATGCCAATGCGCACGGGCGACAGACACTTGAAATTTTATATTTAGAAATATATATATATATATATATATGTGTGTGTTTGTGTGTGTGTGTTTTGTTTGTTTTACTTATATAACATAGCCGATTTAATTTAGATTTGTTTTCTTTTTGTTTCTTTCATTTTTGATATTGAATATCTCACATTATGCCAACAGAAGATCTGGCGAGGATAGCGAAAAGTCGCAAGAACCTGGAACGAAATTTACTTTGGATGAATTTGTGATTAAAGCACTTTCTTAACATTTTAGTCTGAGTGAATTATTTTCTCTTTTATTTTTGATTTAATTTACAAACACCCCACACACACACGCACGCATACACATACATATGGTCTCAGATGAGCTTGAAAGTACTTGGGGAAAATAAAAATTATTTGAAAGAAAATGTTGGTATTTTTCTTGATCGATTTTCTACAGCCACCAAGAAATTAATTCATGGACTTGAAAGGATTAAAACTAAACTAAATAAACATAATAGGTCTTAGTTATTTCACCAAACATGTTTGAATGAAAATATGCTACTTAAGTATACAGATACGTCATTATATATATATATATATATATATATATATATATATATATATAAAATAATATTTTTTTTGATTAAAAATATGATTCCTTATTTTGTTTAAAAATATGATTCCTGATTATGATTAAACAAAAGAATATTATTATAATAAAGCTCTACTTATGTATGGACAAAATTCTTAAAAATAAAAAAAAAATACTGAGGAACTCCGGATTATGCACCCAACGTGCATGACTCTGCACTATATATATATATATATATATATATATATATATGTATATAAAGACATATGTTTATTTAGCCATCATATTTTCATTCAGCATATTTTGTTTATATATATATATATATATATATATATATATATATATATATATATATAGCTTTATATAAGGACATATGTTTATTTAGCCAGCATATTTTCATTCAGCATATTTTTTGATTATATATATATATATATATATATATATGTATATAATGACATATGTTTATTTAAAAAAATATTTTCATTCAGCATATTTTCATATATATATATATATATATATATATATATATATATGTATATGTATATAAAGACATATGTTTATTTAGCCAGCAT
>CAHIKZ030000393.1:25000-30000 GCA_903632075.3 Acanthosepion pharaonis
GGGTTTTGGATAGATATGAAAAATTAAAAAGCCGCACACGATGTGTCCACTGACCGATTTCTTTCGACGGAACATTTAGCCTGCGATAACAAAATTATATTATCAGAAATGTGTACTGAAATGAAATGAATGGGAACTTAGAAATGTTCTTTTCGGGGCGACGTTTGGCCGTGTTAAAAGACCACCCATTCTGATAATTAGCGATAAGTACTGACGGAGTCCAGGTGTAGAACAAGAGTTATGACGACCGTCTTGTCCTGTTTGCGGCTAGAGAAAATGATAACTGCGATTAAGAGGAAGAAAAGGAAAAGAAAAGATAATTTTTTTTTTTAGTTAAGCAAGATATTTTTTTCCTGAAACAAAGCCGCAGATTCGTCCACGCCCGGCTAGGACACCATTGGTCGAGTGGTGATCACGTGACGCACGAAGGAGGCTGTCGCCGCCCATCCAAAGGATAGGTATGAGAAGCTGCTACGAAGAAGTGGGGAGAGCAGCTCACGCCCCTCTGAAGTATGGTGAGAAGGTGGGAGTAAAAAAAGGCTCCCAAAAATGGAAAAGAGTGGAAATACCTAACCAGAGAGGTGGATATGTAATTAGAATTATCGAGGAACCCCCGACGCCGACACACCCACCCCGGTTTTGGTCGGCATCCATATAAGCGAAGTCGCAGCGAGCGGAAATCAGTTTTCCGTTCAAGTTGAGTTCGAGTTGAGTTCCAGTTCAGTTCGAGAGAATTCCCGCCTCGCAGATAGCTGACCAAGATTCGCGCAAATTCCGGACTCCTCTTCAATCCAAGAACAATTAATTTGAAGAGCGACTTAGATCCAGACCACCAAAATAGGTTTTTTTTCGACTTTCGTCCGAAGACACACCGAAAAACCAATTTCTTAAAGAGCAAACAACTTGAAGTGTTAAAACTCGCCTAAAAAAAAAAACAACGTGTCACAATCCACAGAACGGGTCGGGAGATAGACGCGGTCCTATGTATCGAACAACTAGACATAACGTTTGTTATCTTTTTCTTTTGATACCTTGAACTTTTGAGTTTTCATTTTATTTTCTTTTATGCATATTTGTGTGGTGTCACCCCTGTTGAACCCGATTTGCATTATGGCCCCAACTACTGATTGATCTCGTCTGCCTAAGATCAATTCACAACGTGGGTAGGCAGATGGGATCAATGCAGTTACTTTTGGTATCCAGGCGTTGGGAAGCGAGTTGGGAACGACGAGGCTGATATCAAATCTAACCAGATTCCCACCCGAATCACCAAAAGTTTAGAACGTCACATTTTGGGTGCCGCGACCGATACCAAGCCAGTTGGTCGTCACAGGACGAGACAACACGACTGACGCGACAGGCGGACGTCACGTTTGGAGCGGCGACACCTGAACGGAGCAAGCGAGAGCGAACAGCTGGCGCTGCGGCGAGAACGTCACAGTTGGTGCCGTGGTAGACCAGGATAGGACGTCACAGTTGGCGCTGCGACCAGGGACGACGACGTCACACATATATATATAAATATACTCATATATATATATATATATATATATATATATATATATATATATGGTGTAAAAGTTTTTTCTTGAACATTCATGCTGGTAGATGAAAAGAAATTAATACACTGTATAATAAATAAACAGTATTAAACAAAATTTACCGGCCTGAATGTCCGAGGAATTTTCACAGAAAATATTCGTCCGCAGACAGTTGGAGGACGAATGTTTTCTGTGAAATTAATTGTCGGACTTTGTCCATTTCATAATGTGTGAGGTCATTTGTTTACATTTGATACACCATGAGCAGATATGAATGTACGTGAGAGATTCATGGAAAATTGAAGTTTAAAGACAGTAAATTCAACCTTGCTAACTGAGCGCGCCTCTATGGACTAATCGGTAAAGGCACATCAAGCTAAATGACTGTTCCGTGTAGGATACTGGTTCGAATCCTGTCGGACGACGAATTTATTCTTTTAAAAGTTCTCGGACATTCTGGCCAGTAAATGTTGTTTAATACTGTTTATTATAAACAGAGCATTTACTTAAATATTTGTATCTATAAAAAGAATGTATAAACATATAAATGTCATAAAATAACATATATAAATATATATATATATATATATATATATATATATGTCTGTGTGTGTGTGTATGTATATATAGTCGACTCTCCTGTCGAATTCGACGAATGAGGGTCAAGCAGATAAGTTTCCGGAAAACGGAAAGCCCGACAACAGCCCATGAGATTTGATCATAGTGGTGAAGGTTTTATGCAGAATTATCCATTACTTTTTTGAAGGGCCGATTAGAGAGCTGGTGCACTAAGTGCCACAAGGTCCCCAAACGACCCTCCGCAGGTTTTGAATTCAGAGTTGTCCTTCTCCTAGACCATTTACTATCCAAGGCTATAGAACCCAGTCTGTCCTGCTATTTACCCATAGCTGGATGGAGAAGAAAAGGATGCACACCTTTTCCAAGGATATTAGCACATAAATGAATGTAATGGATTCGAATTCGAACTTGGCTCTCCGATTCCTCAAGCAGCTATCCATTACTTCACCGTGCCTCTCATATATATATATATATATATATATATATATATATATATATATATATATATATGGTTAAAAATGTGTCATATTTATATACAAAAATGTATATATATATATAATATATATATATATATAAAAATATATATATATGTGTGTGTGTGTGTGTGTGTGTTTATAGGAAAAGACGATTCGATATCAGGATCCTACCATCCGAAGCCAGAAAAATCTTGACTAACGTACAGAAAACACTGAGTCCTTGATAATGATTGAGACTAAAATACTCGAACTACAACAGAAGAAGACATGAACTTCAAAGAGTTAATTTGCAAATACGTATGCGTATTTTCTTTTGAAGTTTGATATATTTATAGGAGAAAGTGGCTAATATCAATGCAGTCGCCGTGTAGATATAGGAATTAACCCTGTTTCAATCATTTCCCCCCACCAAGCAAAGTGAAAATACCACCACTAGGGCATAAGGCGTCACAGGGAGTAAAAACGAAAGAGGATAAAAACACTGAGAATGTGGAAGATTGAGAAAATGGAAAACAAGGAAGAGGCTTCAATTCGACGGAAGATGGCGATTGGCGTGGCATTTAATTTTTTTAAGATGGTAGTTATCAAGGAAGCAAGAAGTAAGAAAGGAGTTCCAGAGGTGGGAAGAGCGAAAAAAGATTCTGCGCTTAAATTCATGTTGTCGAGACACCTGGAAAAAAAAGCCCGTCAGAGCATTATCATGAAAATATTTCTAGAAAAGACAGATGGAAGCCACGTCATGTCAGTGAGAAAATGACTGAAGCCGAGATGCCAGGTCGGGATCGATTACATTACAGGCATTTGGATATAGCAGCAGTATTCAATGCACGGACGAATGACAGATTTATAAATATAAAGATGTATCCTGACGCGAAAAATTTTCTGGCACGGCACAGTAAACCAACTTTCCTTGTAACAGACGTGGCAATTGATTTGAGATAATCGCTTCGCTTCACGACAGTGAAAACGTGAGCCCAAGGAGGCGTAGCGTGTTGTCTACCTTAACTTTAGCATCAGCTTTCTTTTCTGCTATGATTAAATGAAAGCATTTTTTTTTTTTTTTGGTGGGGAGGAGCTTAAGTATTTACAAGCCATTTCCCGTTCGACTTAGCCACAGATTTGAGGACTATTTCAAGAGAGTTTGTCAGCTTTACTTTGTCTCGTCTATCGAAATAGCTACTAAGATAAGTGTAAATGGTTTTGTCATTTGCATAGATATCTAATTGGGGATTACATCAATGAGATTTTCGATGAAGATCAGGATAAAACGTAGGTCCAAGGATAGAGCTCATTGGGGACCCCGCGTTCGTAAGAACTGATTTGCAAGCGTCCCCGTTCAACACGACCTTCATTACATAATTTGTTCAAAACAAGTGATTAATCCGAGTATTCATCCCGTGACACTGTAGCCCTTGGCCTAGAACGTCACCATGACAAACGTTGTGAATTGCTTTCGAGATATCTAGAGACACATCCCGAGCTTCGCAATTCTTGTTTAAAACTTGATAGACAAATGACCGTTAACTAGCCGGTCGTGGACCTGGCGAAACGGATGTCATATTGCTTGCCCGAAAGGAGATTAAAATAAAGTAAGTTGCTTAACTATTTTTTTAAGTATTTCATCCCAAACAAGGCGGGATGTCCCTCGCACGCAAGGGGTTACAGAGAGTGGGACCAAAAGTAAAGAGGCGTAATAGAGGAAATGATGAAGCGAAGAAAAGGGAATAGGTCAGGACTGACATCCATGAAAACATGGCACGTGGATCTAGAACAGTCTACCTCAGTGAGCGAAATAAAGGGTTCAGTTCGAAATTCCAACCACCTGAAGAAGGCCGGAGCGTACAACGGCCGAAACGTTGTGATAAATATGGCGACAAAGATGAGGACAATAGTCCGAATAATGTAAATAATATATATATATATATATATATATATATATATATATATATATATATAAAGAAATATACTCGTAATGTGTGATATGTTTATGGGTTAAAGTGCTCAATATGAGAGCTCGAGCGTGTGTAATTATAAAAGTGAACATCGATGTCAACACTTAGAGGCACCAGGCTGTTTCATGCTAGACGCAATCATCAGGCCGTGAATGTTAAATTTTTTCTCGAATATTTATATATATATGGGTCAATGAAGCATTGTGGCGGTTATTTTTGCGTGAGTAGTTTGTTTCTTTAACTATTTATTTATTTATTTGGGTTAATTTATTTTACTCATCTTCATTTTGTATTATTTATTCTTTTTGGTTTTCGATGTTTCATTAACGAAGTAAAAAAAAAATTGTGGGGGATTTGCCTAAGTCGAATCTTTAGTAGTTTCTGGGAAGATAATTAAAGCTATTTATTCGTCCATTGTATAGATAGCTTACCGTAGTCCTTTTTGTTATTTT
>CAHIKZ030000393.1:35000-47500 GCA_903632075.3 Acanthosepion pharaonis
AAATAGATTATGAACAAACTGATGTAGATAGATAGATAGATAGATATGAAAATATGATAGATCAATAGATAATGAACAAAATATGATAGATAGATAGATAGATAGATAGAGTGAAAATATGATAGATCAATAGATAATGAACAAACGGAGATAGATAGATAGATAGATAGGATGAGAGATGGATGATTTGTGCATAGACTACATGCTTTATTTACTCCAAAATAACCCTCTTCGCCATACCGGGTTCACTGAGTGGAACCACAAACATTCCCCCCTTTTACTGCATTAGTGTGGAGTCATTTCCATTCGTACAGCTTCTTCCCAATAACTGTTGCTTTTTTTAACAGAATTCAAGGAGGACGCTTTCCCGACCATTACATTCTTATCGTTTCCAAGTTTAGGGTTTACCATTACCTTTCACAAATATCCGCATAAACTACGCCTCTTACTCTTGCCGCCCACACAACAACTTCCTTCAGTAATCCTCTGCCTTAAGGGGCCCTTGAGCCTTGTATAGTGGGAATAATAGTGAAAACACAAAAATCGAATAATTATGAACCTCTTGGATTCTTGAAACAATTGTTTTGGGAACCAACGCGAGAGCTATCATTTCGTGTATTTTATGGTCCAATGATATTGGAAAACTCAGTTCCACAGTCACAGATTGGACTCGCCAGTGAATATTTTGTAATTTAAAAAGATTTCCCAATGGATATGCGCTATATCTCGTCTGAAAGTAGACAGTTACAGGATTTCGGAATGTGTCTAACTTTGTCCTAGCTCCAAATATTTGTCAAGTTATTGTCGTGTGAAGTTAATCAGAAGTCGAACATATATATATATATATATATATATATATATATATATATATATATATATATATATATAAAATATGTGGTGCAGTTCAATTTATATTACAAGGAATCATTCATACAAAAAATTAGATTAGTAAAGTCAAGGATATAAAATGGTGAAATCCCTTTGCAAACAAAATTTTAAAGGTGCATTAACTTACAAATCACTCGATGAATGTTATGAATTCTTGTTTATTAAAATTATAAGCTGAATAAGGTCTTTCTTTAATACGCAAGTACTTTCAACTGTACATTCAGTCATCTTCAGGCATGGAAAATATTTTGTTTTGGGTAAAATTCAGGTTGCATCCGAGACGAAAATATTAAATGCGAATCGAAATAAGTTTTCTTTGAAATGTGTTATTGTTATGGCGAACGAAAGTTTTACTTCCTCCGTATGAGTTCGAATCCTCGTCGTCAAGTGTGTTATGCTTTCACAGTGGAGACTTGTATTTGTACTAAGTCGGTCCTAAGATAGGTTCGACGTACAAAACGTTAGGAACTTGATATAATAGGTAATGAAGCAGAGAAATCTAATGGTGGTCGTTGGTACTTTCGTATCCAACTAACGGTCGTCCGACATCGACTGACTGACCGAACCACTGAGCGACCGACTTGTTACTCTTACTATTCCTACTTATTATAGGTGGGAGAGTCTATTAACTATAGAATAGGTGTGATCCACTGTAACAGTTATTAATAACGGATACAAGACTTTGGAGCGTTCAGTCGCAACGCTAAGGTTGAATTTTTTCTGAAAATTTGAGGGAGTGCGTTATTTTTTTTTTTTTTTGAGAATTTTATTTTATTTTGTATTTTTGTAGGAGTTTATCAGTCAATATGGCATGAAGTAAATGTTTTAATAATTTCATAATTTCCGTACGCTATAAACAGAAAGGCTGCATTAAATCCTAATTTCTATTGCTTTTCTTTTTGGATTGACTACCAAAAATCTATCAGAAACTTTCTTTCATTCCTTTTGTCTAACTTTTGTGCTCTCCCGATTCCCGTCTCGTTTAAACACTAATGATGTTTTTTTTCTTCCTTTTTTGGTCATTATACGCGCCCGTTCGCGATCTTATTTTCGTAATACTCTGCGTACAGTAATGAGACCTCACCGTTATTGACGTCCTTGGCGCAGCGCCAGCTGTGACGTCCTTTGGTCGCGGGCGTCAGCTGCGACGTCCCCAAACACAACCTTCGCTCCCACCCTCGCTGCTCCGTTCTGGGTGTCGCCGCTCCAAACGTGACGTCCGCCTGTCGCGTCAGTCGTGTTGTCTCGTCCTGTGACGACCAACTGACTTGGTATCGGTCGCGGCACCCAAATGTCTGACGTTCTAACCTTTTGGTGATTCGGATGGGAATCTGGTTAGATTCGATATCAGCCTCGTCGTTCCTAACTCGCTTCCAACGCCTGGGTACCAAAGTAACTGCATTGATCCCCAGTCTGCCTACCCACGTTGTGAATTGATCTTAGGCAGACGAGATCAATCAGTAGTTGGGGCCGTAATGCAAATCGGGTTCAACGGGGTGTTACCCACAAATATGCATAAAATAAAATAAAATGATAACTCAAAATTCAAGGTATCAAAAAAAGGATAACAAACTTTATGTCTAGTTGTTGGATGCATAGGACTGCGTCTATTTCCGACCCGTTCTATGGATTGTGACGTTGTTTTCCGTTAGGCGAGTTTTTTTAACACTTCAAGTTGTTTGCTCTTTAAGAAATTGGTTTTTCGGTGTGTCTTCGGACGAAAGTCGAAAAAAAACTTTACCGGTGGTCTGGATCTAAGTCGCTCTTCAAATTAATTGTTCTTGGATTGAAGAGGAGTCCGGAATTTGCGCGAATCTTGGTCAGCTATCTGCGAGGCGGGAATTCTCTCGAACTGAACTGGAACTCAACTCGAACTCAACTTGAACTGAAAACTGATTTCCGCTCGCTGCGACTTCGCTTATATGGACGCCGACCAAAACCGGGGTGGGTTTGTCGGCGCCGGGGGTTCCTCGATAATTCTAAATACATATCCACCTCTTTTATTTCTGGTTAGGAATTTTCCACTTTTTTCCATTTTGGGAGCCTTCTCTTACCTCCCACCTTCTCACCCATACTTCAGAGGGGCGTGAACTGCCCCCCCACTTCTCATACCCATCCTCTAGATGGGCGGCGACAGCCTCCTTCGTGCGTCACGTGATCACCACTCGACCAATGATGTCTTAGTCGGGCGTGTACGATTCCGCGGCTTTGTTTCAGGAAAAAAATATCTTGCTTAACTAAAAAAAAAATTATCTTTTTCTTTTCCTTTTCTTCCTTTTAATTGCAGTTATCATTTTCTCTAGCCGCAAACAGAACAATACGATCGATGATGGTCATAACTCTTGTTCTTCACCTGGGCTTCGTCAGTCATCTTATCGCTAATTATCAGAATGGGTGGTTTTTTTAACACGGCCAGACGTCGCCTCGAAAAGAAACATTTCTAAGTTCCCATTCATTTTTTTTTCGGTACACATTTCTGATAACAAATTTATTATCGCAGGCTAAAGATGTTCCGTCGAAAGAAATCGGTCAGTGGACACATTCTCTGCGGCTTTTGACACAATTAATTTTTCATATCTATCCAAAGCCCTGTAGTTTCACCTGTGTTTTGTCAAAATTAACGTTTTCAATTGGACTTTTCTTTGGCTAGTCGTCTGGGGTTTGCTTAATCAGATGCTTTCCCGCACCAGCGGTTTGTTTATGTATCCCAGATAACACAGCCCGACGCTAGAACACACCCGATTCCTTTATCCACTCAGAATTTCCCTGCTATTGTAATGACACTCTTTCGCCACATGCTACCTATCAAAATATCCTTTATCCATTGTCTCTTAGCCGTGGTGTTCTGCTTATCATCCACGCTTTGGGTCTTCGCCTCTCCTTTCCTTTCTTTTCTTTTTCTGCCTTGGTAAATGGTGCCACAGTCAAGACAGCATTAAATCCTTACTTGTACGGCTGTTAATTTCGAATTATCTACTGAGATTCTCACAATCATTCTTTCATCTTCCTATTTAAATCTTTGTAGTCTTCCGACTTTTTCTTTTTCTTTTTACACTTAAAACACGTCTAGTAGTAGTACATTTTTACAGTTTTATATGTTCACGACGTTTCGACCGCTTCAGGCTTTGGCTTTCTTAGGTGATAAACAATAAAGATGAGGAAAACAGATCGAACAATGTGAATACTGTAAATAGTTAAAAATTATCCCAGAGTTATAGACAGATTTGGGTGTTTTGAATACTGCTTCTGGAAATACCCAGCTGTCTGGCGAAATCTCTTTGAGTCAACTGCCTCTTCAACGACACATCCTTCATCTTTGTTACAGCAGAAATTTTAGCCATAATTTTAGTGTCAGAAATCAAGTTAATGCTCAACTTCAATGACTTGCTAAGGCACCTTACACGCATGTTCATAAGATGGAATAATTCCTACTATTCATATCTTATCTCAGTAGCCCAGTAGTATTGTATGTAATTTATTTCAACTTAAAGCGTTGTCTTTTATGTCCTACGACACAAGATGATCATTTCTGGATAGCTGCTTTTGTCTGTCTCCTATAGTTAGGGACGGCACTGGAATTTTTTTGGATAAGTTGGATAAATCTAATAGCGATTACGAAGATGTTTGGAATAATCACTAGTGATGGCGACGTTATGCATACATTCATCATCCCTCCGGGCCTCAGAGTCAATAAAGAGGCTTACATCAATTGCCTTGAGAAGGTAGTGCTGCCCTGGGTCAAGAGGGTGGCTGCTGGAAGACCCTACGCCAAGAAGCAGGACTCTGCACCATGCTACACAAGCAGGAGAACTAAGTCATGACTGTCAGACAATTTCTGCGATTACATCTTCCGTTCCATCTGGCCCCCTAACTCCCCAGACTGGTACCCCTTGATTATTATGCAGTTAAACGAGAGACAAACAAAATTCCTTGTAATACCAAAAATGAAATGAAGGCAAAAATTATGGCAACATTCACCAACTGAAACAAAGAGACCATCCAGGAGAGATGTAGGAGATTCCAATATCTTCTGGAGGCCATGTCAGAAGCCAATGGAAGACTGGCCGTTAATGACTACCTTCCTAATGGGTTTATACTGGGAGGACGAGAATCGGTCGTCGGCTTTCTTGAAGACTGGGAAGACCTGTTAGGAAGAATTTATAATAACGAAAACCCTTCTAGTGGCTCTGTTAGGGGACCTTACCCATAATAACATTAATGGACTATTCCATACGTAATAAATACTGCGCCTCAAGAGGAAGCAGGGAGTCCTGTCCGAAGTCCGGCGACCGGCTGATCGGTTGAACTCTCTGCCATCGGGCGCGGAGGAACCCGAACGAGTCTACGCCGAAGGGCGGAGTCTCTTTCAGGGAGGTAAACCAACCCTGAACCCGTTAATACGGGTTCAAAGGGCATATTTTTGGCCGAGCCCACGGGCTCAGAGATCCCACGTTAAACCGGTCTTGTGCCACATGATGCCCCCGTGGGGCGGGTGACTAAATAGCGTCCCGTCTGAAGTCTAGAGTTCAGTCAGAAGTCTGTCAGTCAGAGCGAGCGAGTCAGTCAGTCGAGTCAGGCGGTTCAGAAGACATTGAATCGCTGGTCAGACAATTACTACTAAAACCTGATTCATACAACACTTTCTACTTCTCTGTATATATTCCTGTTTGTAATATATCTGTGTTATTCCATGTCCGTATTCGAGTTCTTCTTTATTGGTTCTACCTCGGACTATCACCGTGGTACAAGGAACCGGACCATAACAGGTTCCATAGCTGGAGAGATTGTCTTTCAAACATTTGTGCTACATGTTGCCAAAGGTCTACGAGATATCTAATGCTATGATCTTTACGGTATGTGTGTCGTCGAGGGCCTCGCTAATTATGTATATAACTGTAGTTAGAGCGTCAGCAGTGGATCGGGCTGGTCGAAACTCATACTACTCGTTGCGCAAGAAGTTGTTCCTCCCCAGGTAGCCGACGAACTTCTTGTTGATCTTCAAAATGGCTTCAAAAAGATTACTGATGATACTGAGAGGACTAATGGGTTTATACTGGGAGGATGAGAATCTGTCGTCGGCTTTCTTGAGGGCCTGGGAGACTTGCCACCTTCCAAAGGTTTGGGAAATATTTCTCCTTCAAGCAGAGATTAAATAACTTTGCTCGGATCGAGGATAAATCCGGGTTGATAAGACGACCCCTGAAATTTTGACTGGGCCAGTACTTTTTTTTTTTTTTGGCTCAAGGCTTTTCGTAAGTTTAGAGACTTCTCATATTGAAATAAGTATATTACTGAGACTGTGTTCAATGAGAAGTGGAAAGTTAGCGAAGGAATGGCCTTTGTCATTTAACTTAGAGTTTGTGGCCATTTTCATAGTGGGCGCGACCAATTCAGCGCTGTTTATAATTTGGTTGGTGATCTTCCGGATCCAATTTGTATTTGATCTTGGAAAGTTCGCAATGGATGTGAACTCTTACAGTTATTGCGGGAGGTTTTGAAAAAGGTAAGGGCCTGACTACACCGTTCCTTAAGAAAGATTTTGAAGTAGTGGTTCTAGCGAACTATGGCTGCACCGTATTCCAGAGTGAACCACGTCTGACTGCTTGGTTTTTGATGGTTTTTTTCTTTTTGGAGGGTAATAAAACATTCCATTCCCGAAAGAATCCATTAGGAGACTAGGGTAGTAGTTTTGGGAAAGAACGTGGTAAGAATATTGGGAGAGGATTTTCTTTCATATAAGACCGAAAGCTATCCCAGTCTAACTTCGCGTAGCGAAACACCGTTCTATGGAAGGATAAATCTGATAATCCCATTGCCTTGGAGTCAATCTTGACACTGACTACGGAATTGTGTGACGTTATAATGAGGATTAAAAGTTTTGCTATTCATTTGCCAGGGCAGGATGTCGGAAAATATTTCGAGGAGGTTCGTATGCTGTCGCGTCGCATCAGGGACTCGGGTGGGTTCATAAATTATCTGGTTTAGTTTGTAGGCGGTTTTGTTAGTGTGGACAAACCACTACGATGAATATTGAAGTCACCGCATATATAAAATCTGGCCGAGGGAAATTCATTAAGGATATTGTCAATCCTCTCAGATATTCGATCGAAGATTACCGACCCTTCATCCTGAGGACGATATAGAGTAAAGACGGATGTGGTAATGTGGACGAATGCTACGCGGAAGCATATATCAGGATCAGAGTCCTCGTTTTTTTTTTTTTGTGTCCCTGCCATAGGGAAATGTAGACAACCGAGTCCTTGATCGTGGCAATTTAGGCGGCCGTATTTTGTTATAATAGGTGAGTAGCCCGGCATTGTGAGCTCCTATATGGGATTGAGGCATAGATACCCGTTTCTGGCAAGAACAGGTGGTCAGGTTTAGAATTAAGAATATGGAGTTTCACTTCTGGCAAATTGAAACGTAGACCCCTTATACTGTTGTAGATGAGATGGTATATTTGGAGTCTACTTCTTTTTGAGGTGGATTTTTCTAGTTCTCTTCGTTTTCAATTTGGTGGATGACTAGCAGGCATTGAAACTGAGATAGATAGATAGATAGATAGATAGATAGATAGATAGATAGATAGATAATGAAGAAACTGAACGATAGATAGATAGATAGATAGATAGATAGATAGATAGATAATGAAGAAACTGAACGATAGATAGATAGATAGATAGATAAATGTGTTGAAAAGAACTCGGCCTGACCCAACACTCTTAATATTTCATATCAATCTAGTACTGCGCTTAAATTCTTAAAGTCGAGGTACCAAAGAGCTTTCTTTCAAATTACACGCTGTCTTCATAATTGGTGTTCCAACCCACTAAATGAATTACTGGCCCTTTGAATTCTCCACGCGTCTTCACAGATTCAGCTATCATTTTTCGTTAAAGTGATATCAAGTTAAAGTACGTCATTAACCATGCCTTATTGCGTGCACAGATATTTTGCTATGTAAGGCTTTCACTGTGCAGGCTGATACATCACTACAACTTTCTTGAGACACACACACACACACACACACACACACACACACACATACATATATATATATATATATATATATACATATATATATATATATATATATATATATATATATATATATATATATATATATATATATATATATATATACAAAGGGTGTTTCGTTAAGACGGATCAAAGTCAGCTCGTAAATAAATCAGTGTTATTAATGAAATTTTATTTATTTCTATTGATCATGTTATTTAAGGCCTGAAAATTATGTGTGAAAAATAATATCGCCCAAATGTCCGCCAAGGCTTCGGCGGCATACCTCCGCTCGATGTTCAAAATTTTTGATGAAGTCTATGCGTATTTGCACCTCGATCTCATCAGTTTGCCTTATTATCCCATCCTTCAGCTGTTGAATTGTTGTTGGCTTGTTGGCATAGACCTTACTTTTGAGACAACCCCCAAAGGAAGAAATCTAAAGACGTGAAGTCGCACGATCGTGATGGCCAACTGACTTCGCCGTTTTGAGACATGATGCGACCTGGGAACTCCTCATTCCATTTCTGTTTGAACGTCCAGTTTTGTAACTTGCTTCGATAAATTTAACACGTTGTTTGATTGTTAATCTTTCCAGAAATGAAATTACCAAAGACTTAAGTATTTAAATCTGAAAGGAAAAGAAATAAAAAAATCATTAGACGCTTAAATTTAATTTACATCTAAAATCGGTCTAAGTTATTGGAACACCCTTTATATGCCTTTTATATGTTTGTGTCTGCCTTTAGAATAAGCCGATGACATTCGTTGCAGCGGGGAAGCCCTCCTACACAATACCACCAACGGACGAGCGTATCAAACTCAGACTCATTGGAAAAAGGACAAGCAATAATTCAGCCATCCAAAAAAAAAAAACAATACACCAAGACGCTAAAAGCTTCAGCGGGCATATGTGTTGAAACTTGACTAATGCATGGAATAATAATGCAGCACAAAAAGTACTTAGAACAAAATGTATTGAAACAAGAAAGTGTACACAATATTTACATATAGTCTTTTGTATATTCCTGGTAGGACCGTTCCTGGAGAATGTGTTGACTGAGTCGCAGTCGGGCAGAGTCTCGGGTTGAATCTCTTGATTCCTCCCTCTCTTCCCGGTACCAACCATATTTATATGGTCGGTACTCCACTATGCAAATTAGGTGGATCCTACCACAACAATATGTATTATTGAAGATTACGTGGCCCCAAGTAAATCCGACTGAGTGAATCGAGATATTCTGCTCTAAGATTTCGAAGGATATATAATGCTGTCTGATTGTATGACGTTTGTATGATTTTTAATTACTTTGAGAGAATTGATAAATGCGAAGTGGCACTCAAATCTGTAGATAGATGAGAAGTAACAAAAATGCCTTTCAGAAAATAAGAAAACAATTAAGATATGGAAAAATAAATTATTGCCAAATATATTGCTTCATTGGCAATGAATTCAGTGCCGTTTACTTTACAGATGAAAAACAGAATTGAAGAGAGAGATAAGGTTCTTCTGGAGGATGCTGGGAATTATATGGAAAGAATATTTGAGCAACAAGATTATGGGGAAAAAATGCTGATACTTACGATCTACAGACGTAACTGGAACTATTGGTTCGCATAATGAGAAAAGAGGTTTTAAAAATAGAACCCTCCCAGCAGTCAATGACGAATGGCAAATGAACGAACTTCAGTGAATGGATACCAAAACGTGAAAAAAAGTTGGCTGAAGATGTAAAGATTATCTTAAGCCTTTGAGCCCTAAACAATGTTAAACTTTCTACCTGAGCTCCTGAGTCAATATTCACAAATAATTGGGATGTAATGTTTCACAGTAGATAGTTACAAGTGTTTATCCACCGTTCAACCGGTAGCTGGAGATTAAGTAATTTTTCTCTACCACTGATCAACCGCTGGCTGGGCATTACGTTATTTTTCTCTACCACCGGTAAAGCGGTGGTCAGGTCTCAAAGGGTTATAAAAGAAAAGATAAGGAAGTTAAAGGAGGGCCCTTATAGGACACATTTTAAATGGTCCGTCTTTGAATCGGAAACGTAACACGTTGCACCTTCCGCTGAAATGCAAATATTATATTAAATCAATTGCTTGGTCTGCTACTTGGAAAGTTAGTTCCCGCTGTTGTGCATGAAAATCCTTCTCTCCAGAAACTAACTTACATATTGATAAGTCTATAATTCGTCCTTGATTTGAATATTTCTACCATATTTGGTCTTTCGCTTCTGCTATATATTCAGAGATTCTTTATAAAATCGAAACAAGGATTTGCGAAGATATTAGTCCTGATGTGACATCAGGGCTTCAGCCACTTTCCCAACTCTGTAGTCTAGCATCACTGTACGATTTCTATAAATGGCAATTCTTCTAATGAACTATCATCAACGGTAGCTAACCATGATGAATTACTAGTACTAGATAAGCGGCAAGTTTTTATTATTTTACAGTTCAAATAGCTAGATGTAACCGTAAGTTCTATGCTAATAGTTTCTTCTATCGCACTTCTCTCTTGTGGAACGCTCTTT
Source organism: Acanthosepion pharaonis (assembly GCA_903632075.3). Taxonomy (NCBI): domain Eukaryota; kingdom Metazoa; phylum Mollusca; class Cephalopoda; order Sepiida; family Sepiidae; genus Acanthosepion; species Acanthosepion pharaonis. Next base: position 45,443 of record CAHIKZ030000393.1, read on the forward strand.
CGTCTTCTTGCTTCCCTTTCTTCTCTCTCTTGGTAGTATTTTTTCTGTTTATTTTTTTTTTAGATATTCTCCAGTGCTCAATAAACACTTGCGTCTTAGTTGCTTTCTTGTCTTGATTGGGGTAAATGAGGAAAAAATTCAAATAAAAGAAATCAACTCTCCGTTGCATTATGTAACATCATTGTTCTCCCCTTTCGACTTCCATGACTCTTAGAAGAAGTAAGCAGCCATGGCTTTCCAAAATTCCTATCCTATGAGCTTTTTCCAGTATATTTTTCCCATATTCCGTCAAGCAAACTCATTAAGTTGTTCACTGTTTCCTGTTGTTGGTTATATTGATTGTAATATAACATGTGTATTAAATTATCTAGATCTCTTTATATATATATATATATATATATATATATATATATATATATATATATATAGAACACTCGTGGTCTGACGATTGTGTCTAGAATGAAAAAGTCTGTCTCCTGTAAGTGTTGACTTCGATGCTCACTTTCATATATATATATATCTTACTTATTATAAAACGCAGATTGTGTGTGTGTGTGTGTGTGTGTGTGTGTGTGTGTGTGTGTGTGTGTGTGTGTGTGTGTGTACGTTGTTTATATATTGGATCGATTTAACATTTTTTCAACCGATTTTCAACAAAGCATCACTTTTTGGCAGGTAGTGTTTTATTGTCTTTTCACACTTTTTTTTTTTATTTTTACATTCAGAATGCTTTAAAAATTCCATTTACAAGACAATTTTTTATAATAAAATTCCCTATTCAATCGGTAGACTCATAACGATTGAAAAGAATGTTTTTGTTTGAGTTTGACTAATCCGTAAAAAAAAAAAAAAAAATAATTAAGACATGCATGTTCGTCAACCTTAAACAATAATCTTTGTCAATTTTATTTTTCAGTCTTTATGATGGTCGATACTTGATCTATCTCTTTACTGTTAAATCCCCAGGCAATGCCGGGCCCAACTGCTAGTACATATATATATATATATATATATATATATATATATATATATATATATATATATATATACAGCCTCAATAAGCAAACTGTAGAACTTGATCTATAAGACAAAGTCACCACGCACTTCTGACACTCCTTTTACATACTCTTTCCTATTTCAAACAGAACCACTTTAAGTTTCCATTATAATAATTTATTTCAGCATAAACCCTTTTAAGGGACGCTGGATCATCATTATTAGCTCTTGATTTACATTGCGCCTCAGGATTTCATCCTCCTTGGGACTACCCATACAGATTCCCAAGTTTTTTTAACTTAATTATATATATATATATATATATATATATATATATATATATATATATATATATATGTATATGTGTGTGTGTGTGTGTGTGTGTGTGTGTGTGTGTGTGTGTGTGTGTGTCTGTAATGGGGGTTCTCGACTTAAGTCAGTGTTCTGTTCCTACGGTGCGACGTAACCTGATTTTTAGATATGTTGGAACTCACCTACATAAGCACCCACGAGTCTAACTTACGTTTATTTTGCCATAATAAATGGCAAAATGTCCCTCCGGACACAAAAACAGCACAATGGAGAAATAACGAATGTAGCAGAATCCAATACGGCGTACAGCCTGCGAGAAAACAGACCCGTGCTTCATCATATAGCACCGCGTGGTGATGTATTATATTATGGGAGGATGCCGCCGTAACCACGAATCGCCGTAAGTCGAGTCGCACGTAACCCAGGAGCTTCTGTATTTTATTCATATAGTTCAACTCTCTATACATATAGAATTCAACATGTCCATCGTCTTTTTCATGTTGAATTGTATATGGTCTATGTTAATTATGTTTTATGGATATGTCCTGAAGATGGTCTATTAGACCGAAACGTCCGACGTTGATATTAAACATTAAAACAGCATAATCGCATATTAGGATTTTTTTTTTTCAGTATATTTTTCTTCATACTGTCGGATCTATATCCATATATTTGCTTACACACACACACACACACACACACACACACACACACACACACATATATATATATATATATATATATACCATA
>CAHIKZ030000393.1:52500-60000 GCA_903632075.3 Acanthosepion pharaonis
GAACAAAAGAATGAATGAACGGGAGTTCGAAAGAAAGAATAAACAGAGAAAGATCTACAACGAAAGAAAAATATTTATATGAAAATGTCTACCCATGAAAACGGATGAAGAAAAGAATGAATGAAAGAAAGAATGAGTGAATAAATGAACGAATAAGCACAAAAAATAAATGCGTGAAAAAGGCATTTGTGAAAAATACTGACAAACAAAACACACAAATAAAGAAAAAACGAATGAAAAAATAACAACATGAGAAGGAAAAGGAATAAGAAAAGAATGAGCAACAAAAGAAAAATAAAATAAAGAAAGGATATTTGAATAAAAAGGCCAAAAGATAAAAGGAACGAAAGAATGAAAATAGAAAGTATAGTGGAAAAAAAGAACAATGAATATTACGAAATAAACAAAGCAAAAAAACAAAGAATGAATGATTGAAAGAAAGAAAAAATAAGTTAAAGAATCAAAGGTCAAGATGAGAATGAAAAAATACGAAGGAAAGAAAGAAAGAAAGATAAAATACATTAAAGCATGAAAGTCAATATAAGAAGGAAGAACAATTAAAAAGAAAGAAAGAATGAAAGATAAAATACGTTAAAATATGAAACGTCAACATGAGAAGGAAAAAAAATAGAAAGAAAGAATTAGTGAAAAATAAAATACGTCAAAGCATGAAAAGCCAACACGAGAAGGAAAAACAATGAGAAAAAAAGAAAGAAAGAAAGAAAGAAAGAAAGAATGAATGAATGAATGAAAAGTAAAATACGTTAAAGCATAAAAAGCCAACACAAGAAGGAAAAACAATTAGAAATAAAGAAAGAAAGGCAGGATGAATGAATGAATGAACGAATGAATGAAAGATAAATTACGTTAAAGCATGAAAAGACAACATGAGAAGGAAAAACAGAAAGAAAGAAAAAAGAATGAAAGAAAGAAAGAAAAAAGAAAGAAAGAAGAAAATAATTTAAAATATGAAAAGTCAGCATGAGAAGAAAAAAGAATAAGAAAGACAGAAAGAAAGAAAGGTGGAAAGAAAGAAAGAAAGGTGGAAAGAAAGAGAAAGTAAGTTAACACATGAAAAGTCAATATGAGAAGGAAAAAGAATAAAAAAGAAAGAGAACATATGTTAAAGCAAGATTTGTCAACAGGAGAAAGAAAATGAATAAGACAGAAAGAAAGAAAGAAAGAAAAAAGAAAAAATAACTACTCTACACAAAGCAACGAAAAAGAACAATAAAATATATGCAAGGGGAGAAGGAAAGAATACCATAGACAGATAAAGTACAAAATAAGGAACAAAAAAAAAATGAAAAAAAGTTTTTAAAAAAAGAGTGCAGAGAAAGAAAGCTGTTGAAAATAAAGAAAGAACCCGAATAAAAAAAATGGATAAAAAGAGAGACAAATATACTTAAAGAATAAAAAGAAAATTATGAAAAAAAAAAATAGCATGATAAATGAAATAAAACACGTTGATCGGTCCATGAAAGCGAGGCTATGATTTATGTATGACTTTAAGGGACAATGGGAAAAGCTGTCATAATAATGAGAGAGAGAAAAATGCTGACTCAAGCAAAGGAAACATTAAAATATAAACAAAAGGATAATTACGAAAGTCTCTAGAGCACTAAACAAAAACCAGACTGTCTGTTGAAATAAATTATCATTAAAACAACGCCAGGTACGTTTGGCGTTTCCGTTATCGTCTGCATTTCTTCCATTCTGACGCGACTTGCTTTCATTGAATCACGTCTGCATTAAGATTTTATTTTCACTCATTTTCTTCAGAAGAACGACATGACAATTTTGACCAGCTTACTAAGCTCAAAGTTGGTTAGCCGAATTCAAATTCATGTTGTTATTGCTTCGTAATGTTAATGGCAATATTAAGCCGTTCCCTTTTTTCGAAATATTCAGAATGCATTGAGCGAACAGCTAATGCAACTCGAGTTTCGCTTTTCTTCATTCCTTAGTCATCAGGCAGCGATCAAAGTGTAGTATCTGACCTCTGCTGGAAAAACTACATTTTTATTTCTGAATTGTGTGTCGGACAGAACACAATAAATAAATGAGGCTTGTCTGGTCTTGGGTACTTCACACATGTGGCAAAATCCCCATCGATTCACCAAAGAAGGAAGCTCGGTGAAATATCGACCCCAGGGATTGAAGGGGCCGGGCAAATTTTTGACTTGGGCTCCCCACTTTAAACCGGCTTTGTGCATAACTCGTCACCGTAGGGGTCGGGGAGAGTAAACCCTAAATGTATTATCTGTTCTCATCATTTTCTTCAGAAGGATGACATGGTTATTTTGACCACCTGACTGTGTTCAAAATTGATAAGCCAAATTCAAATTATTTACATTTATACCTACTATTGTCCTCATCTTTGTCGCCATTTTTATCGCAAAGTTTCGGCTGTTGTACGCTCCGGCCTTCTTCAAGTGGTTGGAATGCCGAACTGAACCCTTTATTTCGCTCACTGGGGTAGACTGTTCTAGTTCCACGTGCCATGTTTAATGGATGTCAATTATCAGTTATTTCCTGTTAATTCCCCTCTGAAAGTTCTCCACTGCCTTAACCGGGTATTGAACTCACACTCTCAAGGACACATGGCACAGTGGATAAAGACGTTAGTTAGATCCAGTGACAGGACCCTACAGAGATGGAGAGAGAGAGAGAGAGAGAGACAGATGGGTATGTAGATATAAATAGAATCATATAAGTAAACAAGCACGCACATGCATATATGGAGACGATGAGATAAAGCGGAAAACTTATAAATGACGCGTTTCGACGAACGTCTGTTGATGTCGGCTTCTTCAGTTCAAAAGGAAATACAAAACTGAACTTAAGAAAAATGTGTTGGGATTTATAAAATAACGTTTAAATAATAATAAAATCTCTCGGATTAACACAGAAAAAAAAATCCATCCATTTCTTTAGAAATTGCTTTGTTTTACGTTAGGATATGAAAATGAGCAGATATATCTATTTCTGGAAACTAGTGTACAGTCTATGTTTAAAGGCCCCATTCGACTTTGCTTGACCATCGACACACACACACACACACACACACACACACACACACACACACACTGTATATATATATATATATATATATATATATAAAATTGATTATATAAAAAATTTGTTTATATCACTTATTTAATAGTTTTAATATTTAAAACTATTAAATAAGTGATATAAACAAAATTTTTAAATAAACTACTTCCGGTAAAATAACCGCCATAATAGACTACCCACAATGCACCACTGACCCGTATATGTATAAATAGTCGAGAAAAATAAGAGCACACGTGGCGTGGCGATTGCATATAAGTATGAAAACAGACTGTCGCCTCTAAGTGTTGACTTTATGTTCACTTTTATATTTAACACGCCTATATCTGATATCGAGCACTTTATCCCATAAATATAGCACACCTTAAGACTATATTTATCATATATATATATATATATATACGAGGTAAATAAAAAAAATATCTATGGTTATAACAATAAAGATATGTTACGGCAAAAATGCAGATAAATGTTGACTTATTCTCGTATGTAAAAAAATAAAATGACAATTTTGATAAAACCTTTTCAGCGTGCATATCAAACACTACGTTATCAGATAAACGGATCATTTTGCAAAACGGATCATTTTACTAAACGTCATCAGGTAATGGGATACATCTATATATCTACAAAGTTGTAGCCTATGTCTGTTTATCGAACTCATCCTAGGGTTTTGGAGATAGACCCAATAATTATATATATTCTGAAACTACATTACCATGGTACTTGAACATTTTATTTTGATAAAAGGGATATCCGGGTGGATGGGAGAACAAAGTTCGCACTGAAATTTGTTTTCCCTACCGGAACAATACCTATTCCAATAGATGATCCTGAATGAAAAATCCAACAAACACACCTTAACGAACAGCTCATATAAACAACTGCGAGTGCTGATTGGAAATTGAAAGTGACCAATGAGAAACGACTTACGTCACTCTCAGTCAAAAGGAGACAAATGGAGAACACACCTTTTGCTCCTCTTTTCCCTTCTTAGGTCCAACCAGTTGAAGCATACACACTCGCAACGAACACCGCTTGAAATTACAGGTAAATAAATTATACTTGTCGTCGGGAAACATTCTATACCCTATGAAACAATATTTTACTTTAAAAAAATAACAAAATCATGGTAGGAATTATGATGAGAAACGCTTTATCTAGCGGGACAGCTAAAAACGACTGCAAGCACTGGGAAGGACAAGGGGTCGTTGAGGAAGAAAATTAAACAAAAAACAACTCTCCACTCAAACGTCGACCTGGTTCACCTCTTTGTATATTATTATCTTTTTTTCTATTTTCATTTCATCCTACAAACTCAAACAGCACCTCAACGCTAATCTTTTAATCCATAATCTATTTTGAAGCAGATTCTGAAATTGCTCTGATGGCCTTTCTCTTTTTTTTTTCTCCCCTCAATTCAAGTCGACTTAGGGTTCTGCAAAACCCCCGGCATCCGACATCAGTCGGAAGACAGGTAGTCCGCCATTGGTTGAACCTGCCTTTATCTATCAGCTCCTGTTTTTGTTTTTTTTTTTCGCGCTTTCTTTCAAAAGCCTTTTTCCAAATTCCCTTCCCAAGGTATCGTAAGTTCGATTATTACGAATTGCCGAGAGACAATTGCCCGGACTATTAAAGGGGCAAGAAAGATGTTGCTATCTGCTATGGGAAATTCAAATAACTCCCGAGGTCTTCCCTCAATAGCCAATCGATGTAGGTTGACGATTTGAGTCGGGGTAAGTCGACACCTTCGAAGAAATTAATCACCTTCGTTTCAGGTTTTAAGCTGCTAAGGCTGATTCCTGCGGCCACTTCGGTCAATTTCTGAATTACGTGGTCCTATCTCCATCCGTACCTCCCATTACCAAGGGCCCTAGGACAGGCGTTTAGAATGTTTCAGCGTACCTTTCCTGGCATTGAGTGGGCATGATGGCGTATCACTCATACCAGAAGAATAAAAGTTTGCAGGACTCTGTAGTACATCATACACGGGTTGTACAAGAAATTTAATCCGACTGTGCCTCAGAGTGCCAGATCTCTGGCGAACATATTTTCTACCGTAGAAAAGAAAAAAATTCTTCCATCGTGTCCAAGTATCCTGCTAGCTTAGTCCCATCATCTTGCATATTCTTTTTTCCTCAACGTTGTGTAGGACTTCTTTCTAAATTAGTTACAGTCTCTGCTTACCGCTGGTTTATTTGAATCGAACGCAAGTAAAGACGCCCAAGCAAGCATGACCTGTTGTCACCGTCCCCGAGTCTCCTTCCTTAACCTGTCCAGCGACATACTTAGTTTGCACCGTGCATTTGATTTCCTTCCAGTGCGGACTTCGATGCCTGCAGCCGACACTTTTGAATCCTTAGAATCCCTATACTGTAGGATAATCTCTTGTCCAAGATATTGCGAATTCCTCCACCAAACCTTTAAAGAGGAATTGTAGCGCATTTGATATGTAACATAACGCAGCACTACAAAAACTTTTAGGCAGGCCATATATTTATATATCTATCCCGATATATTCATATCTATGTCGCATTCCATATCTATGTGACTATATGTCTATTTGTTTTGCAACATTTCTCATTCTTTTCATATCTATCTGTTTATATGCCTTTCCTATCTATATACCTCCCTTTCGATCAATCTCAGTCTGTTCATATCTATCTGTTTATAAGCGGATACACGTGATGGAGTAGACATCTCTTTCCTTAAACAGTATTAATTTTATCTACTGGCCTGCATTTGCAAACCTTAGATCATTTGGACTTACCAAATACATATTATATAATAATAGGAAATACTGTGGGATTAACTACCTTTAACTCTCACTATCTCTCTCTCTCTCTCTCTCTCTCTCTCTCTCTCTCTCTATATATATATATATATATATATATATATATATATATATATATATATATATATATCGAAATAAAAGTATAATATTTTATAAAGACATATTAAACAAAAAAAAAAAAAAACACAGCAACGGGGGTTGGGGAAGCAATTGGTTTGCTCCTGCCTTCAGGCTTCAACGGGAGATTCAAAATTAATACAGAAAAAATGTACAATAACGAATTGGTGGAAATATATATATATATATATATATATATATATATATATATATATATATATATATATATATATATATATATATATATATATGCAGGAACGAGAGATAGATGACAGTGAGTCCCAGCAAACACTCACGTTGTTTGCAAAAAAAGAAAAAAATATATATATATATATATATATATATATATATATATATATACGGTTGCTTCACCCCGTTGTTGTGTTTTTTTAATTTTTTATTGTTTAATATGTCTTGTAATATTAAATTTTATACTTTTATTTCGATCATTAAATTTTGTACCTACAAAATATCTTTAAATATATATATATATATATATATATATATATATATATATATATATATATGTGTGTGTGTGTGTGTGTATTTAGGTAGCATCTTATCATTGATGCATCTCTCTTTAACTAATATAAACAAGTTTTGTCTGTTTATTTTATGTAAATGCTTTTCATAAAGTCTGATAAACTTAATAACATTATTAAAAGAAGAAAGAAAATCACAGTATTGATACATATTTTTAAATCCTATCTAAGCTTTCGGCTTACATAAGCCATTATCAAAGATGACAATTACAGTACAATCTATTAAGTAATACACGGACAAAACAATACTCATAGTCTATTTATATCAGTGTTATTTTCATTTTTGCGGAATTTAGACCATAATTTATCTATAGCATTCTGCATATATATATATATATATATATAACGAAATGGACAATTATTTGAATATATTTATTGTTATGCGTTATTTATATATATACAAATATTTAAGTAAATGTTCTGATTTCATAATAAACGGTATTAATGACCGAGAAATTTTCATAGAAAATACGTATCCTCCGACAGGAATCGAACCTCTGTCCCACACGGAAACTGTCATATAGCTTGACGTGCTATGCCATTTAGAGGAACGTCTAGTTAGAAATGTCGATCTTACTCAAGTAATATATATATATATATATATATATATATATATATATATATATATATATATATATATATATATATATATATATATATATATATATATATATATATATATATATATATGTGTGTGTGTGTGTGTGTGTGTGTGTATGTTATATAAATATATTATATATTTAATTATATATCATATATTCTTTATATAGCATATATATATTATATATGATATATATATATATTTATATATCATATTTTATATATTATAATTATACATTACATGTATTATATATATTATATATGTATTGGGTATATTTTATATATATATATATATATATATATATATACGTATATACGTATGTATGTACAGAGAGAGAGAGAGAGAGAGAGGGAGAGAGAGGGAGAGAGATG
>CAHIKZ030000393.1:65000-107500 GCA_903632075.3 Acanthosepion pharaonis
TGAGTTCCACCACGGAATATGTGAACGAGCGGCGCTGTATCGAGTCTAATTTCTTACCTCTTCGTTTGCCTGATATCGTAATTGTCCAGGTTTCAATTCTCGGTAGTGGATGCGCACTGCTGATGAGTCCCAAATATAGGACGAAACGGCCGTCCAGTGCTTTCTGCATTCTGTTGAGGTTTCTTCTAGACTCGATGAATTACTTAATTTTGATATATATATATATATATATATATATATATATATATTACAATAAACGTATAATCAATTACAAATAAATTTTACTAAAAACTACACGGGACTGATTTAAATGGTCACATCCATGGCATGAACTATATTGAACTGTAATTATTGAACAATATAGTTCATGCCACTTTTGAAGTAAAAATTTACCAGTAAAAACATTTGTTCATTACCATATTGGTATAGACGCAGACATTTAAAAAAAAATTCAAATCAAACTCAGCGTTGCTTTAAAAACAGGGTCTAAAACCAATAACTCATTTTAATAGCATTCGGATACAATACACATATATTTTCGATGTCCTTATTACTAAGAGAAAAACCAAGAACAACATCTATTATATATCTGACGATGTCTGTAGGAACAGACGAAAGCTTGTAGTAAAAATAACAACTAATACGGCAGAAATTTATATAAACAAGGATCAACTCATGCATAACGGATTTAGAGGTTTTGTGTACTATTTGAATCGTTTGCAAGATGGATGTTCTCATTTAAATCATTAACCTTGCATTAGCTTTGTATGAATAAAATGTATATATATATATATATATATATATATATATATATATATATATATATTAGGTTGGTGAAAACATAATGACGTAACAATGTCGTTTTTGACGTAATTTTAACGTCAAAAACGACATTATTACGTCAATATTTTTGCACTAACTCATATATATATATATATATATATATATATATATACACGCTACTGAAACAAAAGTTTGAGACTATCCTGAATTGTTCCTCTAATTTCATAAAAAATGCTAGTTCTGCCTATTTGGATAAATAATATCACCTGTTGTGTATATATGCATACCCTTATATGAAATTCAAACGCATTTTTCTACACGCATTATAAATTTATTTGCATAAGGTTTGGAAATTTTATTACAATGTGATAGTTTTTTTTCTGAAATATAGAGCAGAAATTTACAAATATTTCAACTCCACTTCTTGTTGAAGGTTCAATTCCATCAAGATTAATGTGCGATTGAAATTAAATTTCAAAGACCGTTAAAATGCCAAGAACTAAACAGATTAGTATTTCAAAAAGAGCCCAAGAGGAAATTCTACAGAAGGGTATACCTGGCGTCAGATTTCTAGAAAATTACAGATATCAAAAAATGGGGTGCATTATTGCCTGCAGTGACATGCAGACACCGGTGCAAGTGTTGACAGAAAAAAGATCATTTTGATTTAAATGTTTGCATAATTGTATGCAAACATAGAAAAACAAATTTATTTTTTTACAGACATGAACCTTGATTCATTATTCAAGTTTAGAGAAAAAAATCGGTGCGGTCCCAACCTTTTGGCCGGTAGTATATATATATATATATATATATATATATATATATATATATATATATATATATATATAGAGAGAGAGAGAGAGAGAGAGAGGGTATGAATAGGAACTGACAAATTTCTAGCTTGGTCACTAACGAAGCTTTTAATAGAGTACAACATGTTAGATTAAAATGTTTCCTACATGTTCTTTATCCTATGAGAAAAAAAGCTTTTCAAAAGTCTACCCACGACCAGATATTATACTGTGTTATCACGTAATTTATTATTGATGTATACAATCCAGAATAATCAAAAGTGACATGTGTGTTCTACCATAACAAACAAACTTGGACAGTCTATTATTTTGCTATATTAGTTGATTTAACTGCCTACAAAATCATTCACCACATGGTTTCATGGTATCTTAGTCTTTGGACTCTGACTGTCAGTTTTAAATTTTTCAAATGTATTTTCCTTATCAAATATAAGTGTGATAAATCTGCTTATTAAAACAAATTATTGGAGTTTAAAATATTAATTGTTCCTATCAAAATAAACAAAATACATCCAGTTTCCAAGGGGTGTATACTTTGCAATGCACTGTATATATATATATATATATATATATATATATATATATATATATATATTGTCATCCACAGACAGACAGGGCATATATATATATATATATATATATATATATATATATATATATATATGTGTGTGTGTGTGTGTGTGTGTGTGTGTGTGTATTTAAACGGGACATTACTATTTGTGAATAGTTTATTCTTTCTCAAATAACAATTAATAAATTTATTCTGCTTGCCAACAGAAACCTAGTAATTCCTGACCACTGACAATACCTTTCTTCCTAGTCTTTAATAACCAATACTTTGTGGCGAAACATGTCAGAATAAATTTTCAGTTAAAAATTGCACACATTCCTAGTTTAAGGGTCAATTTCTTATTCTCCGACACGAGCCGTACCTAGCTTGTCTATGTAGAACCAAGTCTTCATCTCACGGAAGACGGCATCCAATTGAATCCTGCCGACGAATATTCACAGCAACTGGACATATGCAGTCCCTAAGATAATGCTCTTTTTGGAATTGCACTGATCTCGGCATCTGGCCAAATCAATTTCGTCTTCATGAAAGGCGATCAAATCTTTTTCCTTTGCGGAACTACGTCGTCCAACACATCAAATGAAGTTCTGCGTGAGAGCTTATCACCCGCCGGCCCTTAGAATCACCTGCATTGAAAAACAAGATGGGGTATTCTTGCCACCTGTCGCTTACAATAATGGTTTCTTTCAGATTTTGTATATATATATATATATATATATATATATATATATATATATATATATATATATATATATATATATATATATATATATCCTATATGTAAGTAGCCGTCCAGAAATAATAAGAGTTTATTTTAGGAGAGACAGATGTAATTGCCCTGAATTATTGTAATTTTAGTATGTTATTACTCTACATATAATAAGCTGACCTTTCAACTTTTATTATTCCGGATTTAGGGAAACGCTGTAAGAGCTCTTTGAAAACACTCTACCTTACTAACCACTTTTTATCAGAATTGACTAGTTTGCAGAATGCATAGGCGACGAGAAGACATTTTGTAAGCCCGCTATGTAATAAAGTTTGCGTTCATACGCATAGACATTAAAGTCTTCCCTCACACTCGCTACAGTCAAAATCTTTCACTATATGACATTTTTTTCTTCAAGGAGAAATGCGTGTGTGTTTGTTTTTTGTTATACTTCAATATACGGTCTTCTACTATGGTATGATATCTACCATATATTTTCTATTTTAATTTGATATCTACCATGCATTTTCTAGTTTAATATATCTACTATTACAGTTATTGGGATATATCTATGTGCTAGTGAGCAAACCAAAATGAGCTGACTCATTTTATAGTCCACCAATAGAAGGGTTAACCAATCAGAAAGCTCAAAATATTCAGTCCGACGTGTATAAAGGCAGCCATTTTGTTTTTTCTCCCAAAATATCTTCAATAACAACCTCTGATATCGAAGAATTAAAGAACTACTTAACAGTTGCTACTTTCTCCAAATCTTCACTGCCAACCTCTGATATTGAACACATTACGGACTTCACTGGATTCTATATTCAGAGACTACGGCAAACATGGTTAACATCTACCATCTATTTTCTACTATAGTATGATATCTACTATTCATTATCTACTATAGTATGATATCTACCATCCATTTTCTAGTACATATATCTACTATAATGACGGCCTAAAGTGTTGACAAGTGGGGAAATGGTTTTCTTCGCCAAAATGTTTATACCATTATTAAGAGTAAAAATAGATTTTTACCAAGATTTTCTAAAAATAATAATTACAAAACTAACAGCATTCATTTATAAATAAATCCTGAAATTTTCATTAAAATCAGACCATTATTTGATTTTTGCAAGAATTTCCAAATTAATGTGTTATTTTACCCGAAAACAGGTGCAAAAAATGTTCATTACTAGCTCTGATACACTGTTGACGCATACAAATACAAGATTTTTAACCAAAATTTCAAAAAATGTTAGAAAGGAGTAAAAAAATTTTAAAAATGATTAAAAATACTTTGTTCTTATCTCTTAACAAGAACATAAACATTTTGACGGCAAAACATTGTTTTTATTGAGTATGGACCGCTTTTTCATCATCTTTTTTTTCATAGAATCTTTGGAGCTACATACACTTGGGATTATCAAATATTTGTACAAATCACAAGAAAGGATTATTCTGAAGGTTTGGCGCGTAAGAGTTAAGTTACAGAGAAAACAATATAGTGAAATGGTTAAAGATGACATTGGATCACGTAAAGAATTCATTGGTGCAGTGTAAATGACCGAAAAGCGATCAAATCATAGATTTTATGAACATTCCAAGACGCTTATGGTTTCGAAGAAGTCCGCAAGGAGACATAAAAATCTAACAGACTATTTCTCAATGAACAAACCATTTAAAAATCAGTTTTACACGATTTAACAATAAAATTTTATACACTCATTGACAGCATAGGAGATAAAAGTAATCGTAAAAGATTGAGAAATTAAAACAAGCCTACACCTGTGATTAAAAGCGCAATATGACAAAGAAACTGCATAATTCCCATTTGCAGAAAAAAAAGAAATATGAAATCACGTCTAAGAACAAAAAGTGAAAATCGTCTCTTCCAAATATGGAGAGCTATGGTGTCTCCGGTCGGATATTGAACTTCATCCTGTTGTCCTTAATAAATCAACTAACGAAGTTGAATGATCCCGTTTCTATTTCAACTCCCATTGCCGCGGTAGTCCCCCAGGACTACTCGAACTTACGTTGTTTCTTATCGTCATCAATGTTGTATAAGAGTAAGTGACGTTGCAAACCCTGTGGTTTGAACCTTGATCGCCAGTAAGCAACATTAACAATTCCATTAATAAGTAGATCACGTAATCATAAAGGCAGTTAAATGGGAAGTAGCGTGATCACTGTTCACTCCCCGAATTACTTCGGGGGTGTGCTTGTCGAACTCTCTGTGTCCGGGCAGAGAGGAACCCAGACGAAGTTATCCCGAATGGCAGAGTCACGCCTGGGATGGTAGACAGCTACCCGATCCCGTTTTTATGGGGTCTACGAGGAACGTTTGTCCTAGCCTACTGGTTCGGATACCCCACATGAAACTTGGTCTTGTGCCGCATCCGACCTCGGGGGGTGGTAGGAAAATATCCCACTGTTCACTCTTCTTGTCTATCCAATATTGCCATACGTTCACTCTTTCTACTCTACTACTGTACGGATTACAATTCTCTTCTGATCATTATACTATTTGGCGATTACTACTTGAACAAGTATTACTAATGCGGGTAGTATTGGAAGGCGTTACTATCAGTACCGGCGCCTACGAAGTCTTGAATATAAATAGCATAACGAGCTTCCGCTTGACATAGCAGAAGTGACAAACGAAGCCGTCCAACATCACAAAAAATCAACGACCATATAAATGTCATCAGTTCGCACCTAGATATTCATACTGAAGACAAAGATATTGATTCGATTAAGTACTATCATTTGATCATCATAAGGAACCATTTTCCCCTCCGTCATCATGGCTGATGCTAAACTCCAGGACAGTAACTCTTCTTCGACTAACTGAGCCAAAGTGGAACGATTATATTGAATCAATGGCTAGATCTGCTACTAAGAAAGTGAATTCACTGCGTCGTGTCTGACAATTTTTCTCTTGCACATTTATAAATCTACCTTTCGTTTTGTATATTGCTGCCATATCTGGACTAGTGATCCGGTTATATATATATATATATATATATATATATATATATATATATATATATATATATTATTATTATTATTATTAATAAAAAATCTTATAAGTATAAGAAACTATATTCGCTCGAAAACCTTCGTTGTATTGATTTGCAAATAAACAAGCCAATACCAAAGGGGAAAAATAGGTACAAAAAGAAAGAACCAAGAACATGTACGTTAACCGAAAATAATCGTCCAGCATACGAGTCCAAGGCCCAAAAGAAAAAAACCCGATGCCAGTACCCAAAATAACTAAATAAAGTGCTCAATACAATGAGTAGAGCAGACCTAAGATTAGTTCCTAGAGAGCCAAGAATACTACTAAGGTTTCATTTAGGCGGATCGTCAGCATTCCCTGACGATCCGCTTAGCTGAAAAAACTTGGTAGATTGTCTGGCTCTCTAGGTTATATATATATATATAATATATATATATATATATATATATATATATATATATATGCACATTTCATTGAATACGACAGAAAAAGGTGCTTTGATTTATACAATTTCTCATGTGATCTTTTTTTTTTCTTTTCGGAGAATAAATTATATAAAAACTATTAATAGATCAAGTATGAACATGGAAAATGAAAATGAAAATGAAAACATTATGTAAATGCATAAATAGCACAATCTATTTCTTGTTAACAGTTGATATATTTCAACCTTGAAAATGGCTAAATGTATAGCCGAAAGCGCTCGGAAAGAAAGACCAATTGGACAGTATTTGTATAATTTATCCTCCGAAAATTAAAAAAAAATATTGTATGATCACATGAGAAATTGTGTAAAATATTAAATCAAAGTACCTTGTTGTCGTATTCAATGGAACGTGCATGAAAGAAGAATTGCTGCCTAAATACGCACACACACACACACTCACACACACACACACATATATATATATATATATATATATATGTATAAAATTGAATATAAAAGTCAACACTATATAACAGTCTGTTTCAAGCTAGATGCAATCGTCAGACCACTAACGATTGCATCTAGCATGAAACAGACTGTAACCTCTAAGTGTTGACTTCTATGTCCACTTTATATTTACACACGCTCTATCTCTGATATTGAGCACTTTATCCCATAAATATAGCACATCTTAAGACTACATTTCTTCATATATATATATATATATATATATATATATATATATATATATATATATATATATATACCAGAGTTGAATAAGACTGACGAATTATATTTTCGTCAGTTGAAATAAGATTATCCCACATCTGAAGTGATTTTGTATTTTATTGTGTATTAATTTCTATTGTGTAATAATAAGTATATTGAGCTCTTTTTGTGTTTTAATATATTTTAACTAGGATACACTTGTATTATAACGACGGATACCTTTAATATATATATATATATATATATATATATATATATATATATATATATATTTGGTTAGTGCAAAAAATAATGACGTAATAATGTCGTTTTTTAGATTAAAAAATACGTCACAAAACGACATTATTACGTCATTATTTTTTACCAACCTAATATATATATATATATATATATATATATATATATATATATATATTATTGGCTTAAAAATGCACATGCAAGCGATCACTTGGCAGACTAAAGAAACGTTACGAAGGCACGCTGAAGGGTCTCTCAAACATTGTGGCATTCCCCATTTCACCTGCGATGTCTGCTGAGGACCATGCTGTCTGGCCCTCTCTTGCATTTTCCGGAGTGTCTGATTTTGAAGAGAAAAGAATCAGGGACAAAGAACAGAGACGCTAGAATAGGAAAGATCAAGGGTATTCCACCTACCTTCCTGGTTCAGCCCCACCAGCATCCCATGTCCCATCGTTTACAGATTTTTTCAGGGCGAAGATCGCACTTATTAGTCATGTCAGCCTTCACAACGACCCCCCCTGCCACAGTGATTCGGAGTCAAGGGCATGTCCCCACGCGTCGGAAAACGATATATTGGCAAAATCCATAAAAGTGCCTTTAACGTTATCTGTCCTGACATCACGACTTCAATAACTTTCGCACTCCCCACTGCTGTAACATGGCTTCCCTCAGTCTTTTCAATAAATATTTTCATAGTTTTTTTTTTTTTTAAGCGTTTCACCCCAAGCAAGGCGGGAAGCCACTAGGATACAAGGGGTTACAGGAAATAGCAAGATCAGATAGGAGCGATAGAAGAAAGGATGAGGGTAGTGGATAGATTAAGGCAACTGGAGATGTCGATTGACATTACATTTGAATAGCTGGAGATTATAGCTCGCAAGGAAACAGGAGAAGGGAAGGGAGTTCCACAGGCGAAAGGTGCGAGACATGAAGCTTGTAGAGTAGAAGAGACGGCTACATTTAGTTGTTCTTCTAACTCGACCGCATGAATTGTTAGATTAGCAATTAGGTCTCTACATTTTATTGCTGAAATAAATGTAACTGTGAATTCTATTTGAATAATTTATTTTCTCGCACTTCTCATCTGCGGGTTTGCCTTATTTTTCCTTGCTTCCTTTTCATCTAGAATCCTCAAAAACTTAAATGCAACGTCAACCGTAATCTTCTGTCTTCCTGAAACCTGTTCTTTTATTGTCCTTTCTTTAACTAAAGTCTTCTCTTTGTTTGCAATTATTCAGTAACCCCTTGAATTATCGCTTTGAGGGAGGTGAAAGGATTTTAAAAAACAACTTCAGAAAAAAAATTTGAGAGTACAGTAAAAGACACAATCTCGAGGAAAGAACCCGAAAAAGGAGTTGATGATGGGTGAAATTCCCGACATACCGAAAGAGATATAGTTGTTATCACAGATGCAGAGGATAACAGGTGCAGAGATCGAAAAACTGCAGAACACAGACGTAGAAGGTATGCACAAAATTAAAAAGAAATATCAGAATACCCTTCAAAAGAATGCCTATTATCTGAAGAAGTTACTGTCGTAACGGAAATTAACTTACTAGAGAAATTATGCGGGATGAATTATTGCAAACGTTATTCCAGAAATGCAACCTTACCAAACTCTTACTAATTTACCGCTATTACGATGGAAGGTGTCCAGACGCCAGTTCAGACCTTCACAAGCTAGGAGCCATGCCTTGTTCACATTTTCAAAGTATTAGAATTATCTTTGTTTTCCACGCATAATGAGTAAATTTCACTCGCCCCCAGAACTGTTAATTTGTATAATAAACCTCCGAAAATATGTATTCCTGACATCTACAATGTTAGTTTCAATAAGTTCACGGTCAACTCATACCCATCCTTTACGGCTAAAATCTAAATGCTAAAATCTGAAGATTTCTGTTCAAGATTAAGTGATAAATGAAATATATGACAGCGGTGAAATACGGGAAGATCTCAGTAGATCTATCTCCATAGCGATGCCAAAGAAATCAGAAATTCCTACATCTATCAAACAATAACAATGATGAGCCAGATAAACCAAACTAAATATTCTGATACCAAGAATAATGGTAATAGTGGAAATCGATTGTAAATAGGTTAGTAAAAACTGGGACAAGAAATACAATTTTCATGATCAGAATTCAAACAAAACGAACAAGAGATAGGTAGAAATATATATGCCTACGATTCATAGACATTTGAACAAAATACGAGTTGAAGTATTGCTTTTACGAAAGCTTGATCTACACGGAAATTATATACAAACAACCCGTAACTCAAATATGAATAAACTGCTATGACGCAGATAGTAAGCGAATTGAGTACATATATCAAATTAGAAAAGGGAATATAAAAAGAATGATTATTGTCACTGGGTTCATATAACATATACGGTGAGGCAATTATACGAGAATTAGAACAATTAACGTGGGACTCCTGGGTATGACGATAAACTACACCCAGCAGCAAGGTCGATCGGGAGATTGGAAGTTTAGAGGAGCGTAAAACCACGCCTTAATTTTTGTTGTCCCCCAGGTCCACCATGGTCCGTGGTGGCGGCACCTGTTAGGACCACAGCTATGGGTAAATAATGAACAACCAAAACTGGGATCAAAACACTATGAATGTATAAAAGAACAATTTTATAATAAAAATATCATCACTACATTTTTTTATATAAAAATGGACCAAGAATACACATAGTAAAATTACCAGAAATACATTTTATAATAGAATTACTAACAATACATTTTATCTGTAGTTGAAGGCTTAAAATTGTATTCAAAATACTTAGATTTCGGCCTTAAATAACCCATAGACGTTGATATACTGCTAATCGAAATCAATCAATCAACTAACACGAATGAACTTTCATAATATTTATCTATATAATATCTGGCAATTTTTTCAATCAAACTGTATTCCTTTTGTGATATCAACGAACACTTGTGGCCACTTATGTAATGCCAACGAATACTCGTTGTAGTAGAGACTTTATAATCGCATATACAACTATAGTAACGCCTTTGTGTCAGACGCCTTCGAATAACACTCGCGTTAATAGTACTTACTCGATAATACTCGCTCAACAAGTAACCCCTATAGAGATCCGAATAATAATAGAGGATAGACTAGAAATAGCGATCCGGTTAGTAATAGAGGATAGACTAGAAATGACGATCCATTCGACACACGCTACATTCCATATATGTGTTTCTTCTATGTTCACGTAGTCTACTTAATTCAAAAATGGGATCGCCTGTGTTTGCTCACTGGCGTTCTATGTTCAAACTCAAGTTTCGGCAACAACAATTTTTCCCTATATAACAATTCCAAAGTATAACATGGGCAAAACTACAACATAAAACACACATATAATCGCCTCTAGTAATTATGGCCGCAGAAATATGGATATGTAAAAAAGCTGAATATCATCTACCATGTATTCAACTGTGAAAGCAGAATAACATGTGTTTATTACCTCAAAGCTTTCATGAAAAGTTACTAAGAGGCAAGGTTACTGCTGAGTGTGAAAGAATATAAGAAGATACAATATTATTAAGGAGAAAAAACAATAAAAGAAGAGAAATTAAAAAAAAAAACGGAAGACGACAATTGGCATTGAATTTAAATTTTTGAAGCATAACCTTGACTGGAAAGTAAGTAGCAAGAACAAAGTTCAACAAGAGAGAAGAAATTGTTAACATAGAACTTACAAGTGCATTTAGCCATTTCAGCTGTAAAATGTAAAATGATGAGATCTTGCCGTTAATCTAGTTTCATAAAGTCTAGATCCCATAGAGGAAAAGTCATCAAAACAATTACCATGGAAGTATTTATAGAAAAACCACAGCAAAACTACATTACGGCAGTGGGGAAGAGACTAGCTGGAATACCAGATCAGGACCAACGATATTTTGCTTTGGATTTTATCAAGGATTTCTAAATATATAGCGCAAATATGACGCAGCAAAATTCTAAGCAAACAAAACTGCTCTCTATTAATCACCACAGAGATCCTTCCCTGCCCTCCATTAGAATGTCTGACGCTCAACTTCTCGAGAGCACCTCTCTGCAGCTGCTCGGTCTCACCTTGTCTGCTGACTTAAAATGGAACAAATACATTGAGTCAATTGCTTCGTTCACCGCAAGGAAAGTTGGCTCCCTGTGCCGCGCCAGGAAATTTTTCTCCCCGGAATCGATCCTTCAGATCTACAAATCAACAATTCGCCCTTGCATGGAGTATTGCTGCCATATATGGTATAGAGCCCCTTCTGTTTGCCTCGAGGTTCTTGATAAGCTCCAGAAGCAATATAATTGGCCCTG
Source organism: Acanthosepion pharaonis (assembly GCA_903632075.3). NCBI lineage: Eukaryota > Metazoa > Mollusca > Cephalopoda > Sepiida > Sepiidae > Acanthosepion > Acanthosepion pharaonis. Next base: position 76,635 of record CAHIKZ030000393.1, read on the forward strand.
TTCTGGCATCTAATCTACAGTCACTCTCTCACAGACGCGCCGTCGCCTCTCTCTGTCTTTTTTTTACAAATACTTTCATGCTAATTGCTCCGAGGAGCTGCATTCGCTGGTTCCCAGACTTCATGAATTCAAGCGTCCTACGAGGTTGACATCCCGCTCTCACCCTTTCACTGCCGAAACTCCTAAATGTAGCTGTCTCCTCTACTCCAATAGCTTCATGCCTCGCACCTCTCGCCTGTGGAACTCCCTTCCCTACTCCAGTTTCCCTGAGAGCTATAACCTCCAGCTATTCAAATGTAATGTCAATCGACATCTCCAATTGTCTAGATCTATCCACTATCCTTCTCCTTATCCTTTCCTCTATCACTCCTATCTGATCTTGCTCCAAATTTTCTGTAACCCCTTGCGTCCTAGTGGCTTCTCGCCTTGCTTGGGGTGAAACGCTTAAAAAAAAAATGTCGACCGCATCCAAAATAGACCTCCTTTCCTCGCAGCCTACCTAGCAATTGATTCAATATAATGTTTTCACTTCATGCCAGCACAAAACTCTAGTCCGAGAAAGGGAAACGAATCACTCTCCTCGAGATAATCTTTTCACTTCATGGCATCTCCCTAAATATATAACGCAAATACGTGGCATCAAAATTCTAAGTATGACGACCGCAACAGAAATGGACCACCTTTCCTCGCAGCCTACCTAGTAATTGATTCAATATAATCTTTTCACTTCATCGCAGCGGAAATCTCTAGTCCGATAAAGCGCAACGAGTCTTTCTCCTGGAGGTAAGCATCAGCCATGCTGAGGAAAAACAGAAAGTGTTCTCCCAGACGATGAATATAATGCAGTTCCTTGCGCTGGTTAACAATAGATTATTTTTGCGATCAGCTGCCAATATGATATCGAAACGAACAGACTTACTATTAAGACAGGTGTAAATAGTTCTGCCATCTGCATTGATGTCGAGTTTAGATTCATGAAGCTCATTGATCTACGCGTAAATATATCGAATGTGGAAATAGATAACAAAATATTTTATTCATCAAGGAGTTACCTTACATCTTATTTATATATTTGAATGGTGATATATCTATGAACCCGGCTCGTATTCATAGCTCTCCACAACTTCCTGTCTTTTGTAGCTCTAGGCAATATTTGTCCCCTTACTGTTGTCCCTCCTCCTAGTTCTGCTATCCAATCCCAGAACCTGTCTATTAAGTGGGCATTCATAGCTCTCCACAACTTCTTTTTTTTCTCTAGGCCATATTTGCCCCACCCCCACCTACTATCACACGTAGGCCCAGTTTTGCTATCCCATTCCACAGGTTCGTTAAGTAGATTATCCTATTTCCTTCTGTCTACAATATGCCCCGTGAGTATAAATTTCTACAACCCACCTTTCCCCATTATATCCCAGAAATTTTAACTTTAATTTTTTCGTTTCTTTTTTTGATTTTAATTAAGTGTGTTTTTGTATTTCTATTTGACTTAGAGCTTCACTGCTGATCACATGTCGCGTCCATGGTATTCTTGGAATCTTTCTCTAGAACCACACGCCTTTTGCATCATGGCCCTTCCACATCCTCGAGGAAATCTTCCAGTATTGACTGGCATATAGCAGGATTGAAATTGCGTCGGTGTCCAACGATCATTTCTTTTTTCAAACGAAATTTTCAGTATTCTTAATACATCGTTGTGCTTCCACAAAACATCTTTCCTTATAGAAATGTGCAATTAATTAGCAATACTAACATTTTACGTATTGGTTCAGACGAATATTAACTTTATCTAAAATAGTAGATATATATTCATTTATGAACAATAATTTATTTCTCTTTCTATTTACATACAAATCTGAGATTGTTATAACCTTACTGAACTCAACATTGAGCAATAAGAATGTAAAATTACACTCCATGCATAGCAGAAGGAACATGACACATTCATCATTAATTAATCATAGCAAGTGATCGGAAGCTCATGACTGATTGAATAAATTTCAAAATATAATATATATATATATATATATATATATATATATATATATATATATAATATTTGTGTATATATATATGTGTGTAGTGTGTATTAATATTTTTATTAGAAAATATTTTATTTTATATATATGTATATATGTTAATATCTTTATTAGAAAAATATTATATATATATATATATAATGTACAAATAAACCTATTTTTTTCTAATATATATATATATATTATAAAATATTTTATTTGTAAATATATATATAAATTTACATATACATTTCTGTAGTTCACTGCTACTAACGAGCAGAAATTTGTTTTTCTCCTGATGATGGCCATATTGGCCGAAACTACTCGACGAATCTAACTGAAATAACAGAAAACAAAGAATATTAATGTACAACCCAGTGTGCCTGAAGATTTTCATTTTTGTAATATTTTTTATTTTTCAAAACATATATGTATATAGATATATATGCACGTTTCATTGAATACGACAGACAAGGTTCTTTGATTTAGTTTTTTATATATATATACAGTGTAACCCGGATATAAGAGAGTTGTCGGGACCGGAGGAGAAGTCTCTTATATCCGGGTTTCTCTTATATCCGGGTTTCTCTTATATCCGGGTTTGGTCTATTTTATATACATTAACACAGGCTCTAATTTGGAACCAGAGAAAATGTCTCTTATATCCGGGTTTCTCTTATATCCGGGTCTCTTATATCCGGGTTACATTGTATATACAATTTCTCATCTGATCTTATAATTTTTTTTTCTTTTCGGAGGATAAATTATATAAAATCTGTCCAGTCGTTCTTTTTTCCGAGCGCTTTGACACGAAGACGCACACTACATCTTTCTGACCATAGCTCAATTAGATCTCATTTAAGGAATCATTGAAACCTATCGTACCCTATTTCTAACATACTTGTTGAGGACACAAATATAGTAACCTCGTCCACATGTAAAAAAAGTAATGGAAGCTTTATTAATAAAAACAAAAAACCCAACACTCATTAATATCAACAATGAACATGGACACAGTATCTTAGCCGGTTTTTTATATATAATATAATATATATATATATATATATATATATATATATATATATATATATATATATATATATATATATATATATATATATATATATATATATATATTGACTCTCCTGTCGAGATTCGACGTATGAGGGTCAAGCAGATCAGTTTCAGGAAACCGACAGCCCGACACCGGCACATGAGATTTGATTATAGTGGTGAAGGCTTGTGCAGGACCATCCACACTTTTTTGAAAGGACGAATACAGAGACCTGGTGCACTGAATGCCACAAGGTTCCCAAACAACCCCCCGCAGGTTTTGAATTCAGAGTTGTCCTTCTCTAGACCAGTTGCCATCCAAGGCTATAGAACCCAGTCTGTCCTGGGTTATTTTACCCATAGCTGGAGGGAGAGGAAGAGGATTCATACCTTTCCTAAGGGTATTAGCACGTAAGTGAATGTAATGGATTCGACTGAATTGAACTCGAATATATATATATATATATATATATATATATATATATATATATATATACAACATTCCATTTCTTGTTAACAGTTAATATATTTCAATATTGAGAATAGCTAAATGTATAGCCGAAAACTATCTGTCTTATTCAATGAAATGTACATGAAAGGACAGCAAAAGTACACACACACACACACACACACAAATATATATATATATATATATATATATATATATATATATATATATATATATATATATATATATATATATATATATCATGGTCTGTTCATTATATTCCTATCATTTCGTAGTTCATAACCGTCTAATTCTCCCATCCTTCTTCGAACCTCTATCGTCGCTTCTTTCGCCCTTTTCTCTGCCGTTTCATTAATCGCTTCGCCCACGATAACCCGCGAGAAGTATTAGGATTGTCGCTAATGTTTCTTTTCAGAGCGAGTGTAGGTTTAGAGCCGGAAATTGTTGTCTCGGCCGGATATAACGTGGTGGAAACTCGACGAGATTTACGACCACCTGCACAGATACGTTCGCAGTGGATTGGGATTTTTTTTTCTTTTCTTACCTTTCTTGGTGAGGTATTCTTCCTGCGATATTGAAAGTGAAAATGAAAGTGAAACATAAATATATTGAACGAAGAGCGAAAACATTTTCTTTTTTTAAAATCATTTAAAAATAAATGTATGCGAAACCTTACAGAAATATATGAAAGGTCTTAGAAATACACGCCATAGACCTATTGAATGAGACGTGTTGACATTAATTTTGGGCTACTAACAAACCCTTTCTTCCTGAACTTTAGTGCATTTCTGTAGAAAAAAAGAAACATTTGCAGTGCTTTACTATAGAATATAGCAATGTATTTGCATTATGCATGTAATGTTTCTATTTTGCCTGATTTTCAATGCATTTCTATAGTAAAATTATCGACAATGCATATACCGTCTGTAACAGCAAAATTGTCAAAATGGTGTAAAATTAAAATTGTCCAATTGGTGTTTGTATCTTTTTTTAAAATTAAAATTAATGGAATTTTTGAGATTGTTTAACTCTACTGAACTATGCATTGAGCAATAAAAATAATTATTAAAGAAGAAAAATGACATCATTAATTAATCATTGCAAAGGATGAATTGTTGAAATATATATTTTTATTTATATATATATATATATATATATATATATATATATATATATATATATATATATATATATATATGTATGTGTGTGTGTGTGTGTGTGTGTGTGTGTGTATGTGTGTATTAATATTCTTATTAGAAAAATAGTTTATTTGTATATATATATATATATATATATAATATATATATATTATTAAATCTTTATTAGAAATATATATATATATATGAACAAATAAAATATATTTCTAATATATATACATATATGTGTGTGTGTGTGTATTAGAAAAATATTTTATTTTTACACACACACACACACACACATATATATATATATATATATATATATATATATATATATATATATATATATATATAAATTTACATTGAGCACTGTTTTGTAAAAATAAAATATCAATAAGAACATCGGGTTATATATCTTACTCTTCTTTCTTTTTTTTATAATATATATTTATATATATATATATATATATATATATATATATATATATATATATATTATTCCAGGATCATTTTCCAATTTACTCAAGATGATCTTCGCCCTATTTAACTGTCTATCTTTCTGTCCTGGAGTAAGGTGCCTCATAGGTTTCATGTACGATTATCATTTTCAGGCAATGAATCCATTAGGCCTCAAGTAGTTACTGAATGTGAAAGAATAAGAGTAAATATAACGCTATCAAATTGAGACAACAATAAAAGAACCGGGATTGAGTAGATAACGTTTGACATTTATTTACATTTTTGAAGGTCAAATTTAACTGGTAAGCAACAGCCGGAACAAAGTTCCACAAGCTAGACGTGCTATAGAAGAAACGATTAGGATAGAACTTCCGGTTACATCTTGCTAATTCAACTGTAAAATTCTGAGACCTATTTACCAATCTAGTACTGCGCTTAAATTCATAAACATTTGGTGCTACAGAGGAAAGTTCATCAAAACACCTACCATGGAAATATTTATAGAAAAGTTACGATGAAGCCACGTTAGTCGGTGGAAAAGTGACTGAAACTGAGATGCCAGGTCAGGATCAAAAACACTGCAGATTCTCTATATATATATATATATATATATATATATATATATATATATATATATATAAAAAATATATAGTCTTAAGGTATATATATATTATATATATATAAAGAAATATAAAAAGGTGTGCTATTTTATCCAATCCCAAATTAAAAAAAAACTGTTCTCGCCAAAAAAAATAATAATTAGAATGAACTACAACAACCAACCCCAAAATTGAACAAATAGCTTTAATTAAATTCTCAAACCAAAACAAACTGTTAAATACGTGATATAAAACAATTTTTACTACGTTAATAAAAAAAATAAATAACATAAGAAACAAAAAAATTTGACCCAAATAAATAAACAAAGCGACTTCCGGTAAAAATAACCGCCATAATAGAATACCCACAATGCACCACTAACCCGTATATATAAATAGCCGAGAAAATAACAGCATATGTGGCCTGACGATTGCATATAGCATGAAACAGACTGTCGCCTCTAAGTGTTGACTTCTATGTTCACTTTTATATATATATATTATATATATATATATATATATTAACAAGAATCTCTAAATAAATATCAATCCTTGAATTTATTCACTGTCTAGGAATTATTTTGCGTAAAGCGTTGCTAAGGCGACATGTTTTTGCTATGAACTGTCGTAGAATTAGTCGATGAAAACTTAAATAATAATAATAATAATTAGGATACATTGATTTCAGGATATAAGAGAATAGGCGGAAAATGGGAGGGGGTCCGATTTAATATAACTGAAGAAGATCTTTAAAAATGTATGTAAGTATATTTGTCGCTATCTCATATGATAAAGCCCAATTCCGAAACGCTAAACTGTACATTATGCTAAGCGATTGCACTGTCCACTATGTTATGAGAAAAACAACAGGAATGACGATACTCGCTTAAATAATTCATTAAATGTTGCAACGTTTCAACATCGTTAACATTTATTAATTCTGCTCCAAAAGGTGAAAATAAAATGAAGAGATGAAATAGAATGAGGAAGATTGCCGACGCATTGAGCAACAAACCGAACCCCAGCGCCATCTTGCGGATAACTTCTAATCTTGGGAAAAATTCAACAGTGTTTGAAAAGATGAAGAAGAATCGTAAACAAGTGTCTGCCGAACGCAAACTCTTTCAAAAGGTTACTGCCAACCCGTGACAAGCCCGCAAGGAAAATCTATCACTCAACTCCATCTTTTAAATACCAGAGAAGCTGCAAAAAAAAATATCGACAAAAAGACTCTATTTAAAAAGCCAAGTTGAATATCATTATATTCATACTTGGAATAGTAAGACTGTTTACCGCGAATATTGTTGGATTCAGGCATATTCGCCTCAAACTAGTCACGTTTTGCCCAAACTTTCAACATTAAGTCATGTGGTGGAGTTCATGATATTTACAAAACTTTGCTTCGTACGACATAAGGATGAAACAGTAGAAAATCTGGACTAAAAAAAGAAAAAATTATCAACTTTCCAAGTATGCCGAACCTCGGCATCTGGTTGCGAAGAAACGGTTTATAAGATCGACTTAGGAATGCTTCCTGTCATTTTCCTGACATTAGATCACAAAAGCATCACGGATTTATTATCATTTCAGTCAGTTATGTGCCATACGTGATACTCGTTTAGGCGACCAAATATCTTTCGATACATGACTGACGAGGCAGATTTTTTTTTTCCCCCGTAGTAGGTTGCCATTTCTTTCTGCGGTAGACCATTTACCATCCACGGCTATAGAACCCGGTCTATCCTGCTATTTACCCATATCTGTTAGAAAAAGAGGACTCATACCTTTCCCAAGGGTATTAACACGTAAGTGATTGTAACGAATTCAACTCCGAGCCGCTCTCCATTACTCTACCAAATACAGATTTGAAATAGGAGAGAGAAAAGAATACGAGGCACCTAGTGAGGAACAATCTCACTAAAACTTTAACGAAATAAAAGGCAGACTATACTTCGTCTATACTTTGCGGTGCCTACAGATTAGAAACATAAGAGAGAAAAGAATACGGGGCACCTAGTGAGGAACAATCTCACTTAAACTTTAATGACTTGTGAGGCAAGTTAGTTATCTTCGTCTGTACATTGAGCCACCTACAGATTAAAAATATGAAAGAGAAAAGAATCCGGGGCACCTAGTGAGAAGCAATCTGATGACATAAGAGGCAGGCTAGTGAGAAGCAATCTCACTAAAACTTTAATGACATAAGAGGCAGGCTAGTTAACTTCGTCTGTACTTTGAGCTGCCTACAGATTAGAAATATGAGAGAGAAACAAATGCAGGGCACCTAGTGAGGAACAATCTCACTAAAACTTTAATGACTTGCGAGGCAAGCTAGTTAGCTTCGTCTGTATATTGAGCTGCCTTCGTCAGTTATGTACCATGCGTAATACACGCTTAGGCGATCATGTATCAAAAGGTACATGAGTGACGTGGCAGATTTTTTCCCGTAGTAAGTTGCCATTTCTTTCTGCGGTAGGCCAGTAGCCATCCATGGCTATAGAACCGAGTCTATACTGCTATTTACCTATAGCTGGTGGGATAAGAGTAGGATTCATACCTTTCCTAAATTTAAGTGAATGTAACAGATTCAACTGAAATTTGAACTCGGCTCTCCGATTCCTCAACCGAGCCGTTATCCATTATCCGTGCCTCCCCAGTAAATAATTATCAAACTTTTTGAAGTCAGGTATGTCCTCCTCCTAGACCAGTGCTTATCCAAGAGTCTAGAACCCTGAAAGAAGAAGAGAATTCATACCTTTCCCAAGAGTATTAAAACTCAAGTGAATGTAATAGATTCGAAATCGGGTCTCCGATTCCGCAATTCCAGCCACTGTCCATTATATCTGATGGCTGCCTTTGTGGAAAGGTGTAATAAGTTGTTTCACCGCAAACGATTTGATCCTCACTTGGGGCCCTACCTATGCTTGCACAATATTAAGTTAAGTTTAGTTATAGGCTGACACGCTTGGGGAAAGTTAGTTTCTCGATCATCACTTCGGGACACGCATAACCTTGTACAAAGAAATGAGTCCATCTCTTAGGGGAAGGCGACGAAGACAGTTTCTCAAACGATTCAGTCCTCATTTGGGAATTCAGGCTGCTATGCCTTTACAAGTATATAATATGTTTAGTAACAGGGGGAGTCTGTTGGAAGAAAGGCCTCACAAGCTAAACTATCTACACTTGGGAACTTTCATATATCCTTATACAAGATTGTTAAGTTTAGTTATAGGCTAGCACACTTAAAGAAAGGCTACGGAGTTTGTTTCTCGCAGATCTTTGGGGACACACAGATGCTTGTATATAGTAATTAGGGCCTCTCTTGGGGAATGAGGAAATTAGTTTCTCAATACCCACAGTCCTTACTTGGAGACACACAGGTACGTGCTCCTTTTCGGGGGTTGAGAAAATTTGTTTCTCGATTCTCACTTGAGGACACACAGACCCTTGTACATCGTAATTTGTACATCTCTTGGGGAGTTGCAAGGAAGTTAGTTTCTCAATCCTCACTTGAAGACATACAGATCCTTGTACATAGTAATGTGTGTCTCTCTTGAGAAGAGTCGAGGAATTTAATTTCTCAATCCTCACTTGTGGACACAAATCCTTGTCCATCGTAAAGTGTGTCTCTCCTGAGGAGAAACAACCAAGTTAGCTTCTCAATCCTCACTTGTGGACACACAGACACTTGTAAATAGTAATTTGTGCCTCACGTTGGGTGGGAGGTTGAGGAAGGTAGTTTATCAATCCTCACTCGGGGACACCCAGATACTTGGACATAGTAATGCGTGTCTTTCTTTGAGAGACCCGAGAACGTTTATTTCTCAAATGATTCAAGTCACTTTGAGGATACAGACTGATATATTTGTAAAAGAAATATGCTATTTTTTTGTAACAGGGAGCCTCGCTTGGAAGAACGGCTGGGAAGGTAACCTCCCAAAGGATTTGATACCGGCTTGAAGACCGCCATTGTCTGGTTTCAGAGAAAATTTTATTAAGTTTTCTTCAATTGAGAGCAATAGATCTTATGCTATTCTTGCAAAACCTTTCTATTAGGTTGGTGCAAAAATAATGTCGTTTTTTGACGTTCAACTTTAAAAGAGAAAACGACATTATTTTTGCACCAACCTAATACCTCAAGACAGTTTAATAATGGGTTTAAATAAGTTTAGTCCTTTCGTGGATTACTGCTGTTTAATGCTTAAGCCTTTGAGTATTGCGTTCATGTACAATTTTAACCCTTCTCCCTGAACACCTGAGTGACAATTCGCAAATAATTCGAATGTAATGTGCAGAGTAGATATAAAAATAGTTACAAGTGTTTACCCACCGTTCAACCAGCGACTGTTTACCCACCGTTCAACCAGTCATTTTTTCTACCACCGTTTAACCTGATATTAAGTCATTTTCTCTACCACCGTTCAACCGGTGGCTGGGCATTAAGTCATTTTTTACCACCGTTTAACCGGTGTCTCGGTATTAAGTCATTTTCTCTACCACCGTTCAACCGACGGCTCGGTATTAAGTCATTTTTCTCTACCACCGTTCAACCGGTGGCTGGGCATTAAGTCATTTTCTCTACCACCGTTTAACCGGTGTCTCGGCATTAAGTCATTTTTCTCTACCACCGTTCAACCGGTGGCTGGGCATTAAATCATTTTTCTCTACCACCGTTCAACCGGTGGCAAGGCATTAATTCAGTTTTCTCTACCACCGTTTAACCGGTGGCTAGACATTAGGTCATTTTTTCTCTACCGCCGTTTAACCGGTGGCTGGGCATTAATACATTTTTCTCTACCACCGTCCAACCGGCTCAAAGTGTTAAGCAGTTAGCATTACAGATCCATTTTTTCCACTTTAGTGAGTGGTTTATATAGAGAATGCTTTTCTATAGCGCAGTGTACAATTAATAGTTTTAGATACACTTCTGTATTTGTTCGCACTTCACTGATCTTTAAATGCATGGCCTCATGTCAGACTAAATTAAACTTAGAGAATGAAGTAACTAAAGATAATATCTATCTTTGAATATTAATATTGTAATATCTGTGTTTTTCCTGTATATATCAGGTTAGACCGAAAGTTCTGACTGATTTTTGAGGTGAAAGTTGTAAACAAAATTCATTAAATTCTTCCCTCTTCAGGGTGTTTGGTAATGCTACTATGAGTAACATTTATCATTTTCTTTTAGAATTTAAGAATATTCATAACTCCACCGGGTATCGAACTCACAGTGACAGGACCCAGAGAGTTAGGGTCCCAGCTATGGGCATATATTTCACCCCCACTATGAAAGTATAAAAATAGGTTTTAATACTAACAATGCATTTTTTTTTTTAAATGTCACCATCACTAGGCCTTGGAAAGAAAAAAACATCAGCACATGTATTTTTGAAGGAAAATTTTTTAACAGCAATACATTTTTACCAGCAAAATGTTTTGGAAAATATATTACCAGCAGTAAAAATGTTCACTATTTACATTATGCGGACTATTGTCCTCATCTTTGTCGCCATATTTATTACAACGTTTCGGGTAGTTAGATCCAGTGACAGGAGCCAAAGAGTGTGTGTTCATTACCCGGTTAAGGCAGTGGAGAACTTTCAGAGGGAAATTAACAGGAGATAACTGATAACTAACATCTATTAGACATGGCACGTGGAACTAGAACAGTCTACCCAGTGAGCTAAATAAAGGATTCAGTTCGACATTCCAACCACTGGAAGGCCGGAGCGTACAACTGCCGAAACGTTGCAATAAATATGGCGATAAAGATGAGGACAATAGTCCGAATAATGTAAATAGTGTACATAATACCTCATCTCAGAAATATAGACAGGTACAATCTAGTTTACCAATCTACTACACCTCCCTGAATTGAAGAGTTTTACTGCATTTAGGGTTTTTTTTTAAAAAACTTTTCTATAACCCCTTTTCTTCCCCCTTCTGGGGGCCTATGTCCCGTTCTTTTTAATGGAAATCTTGATTTCATTTTATCTTCTACTGTGTCTGAGCCATTCCCACTATCATCCTTACGTTTGTCTTCTATTGCATTGTCCTGATCTGAAGAACTCATCCTTTCTTCTTTGTCAAGGTCTTCTTCTATTACGGCGTCTTCCACTGAATTTTAATTGGTTTGAATGAGCCATTAAGCTTTGTTTCCTTTCTTTGATATAATGTCCGTATTATGCCCCCTCCTTTTCAGGATGAAATTATTAGTTCTCTCAGGACTTGCTACTTTGTCTTTCTTATAGCGCATCCTTTCATTTATCGAATAACGCATTGTTAATGAAGATGTTATTTGTCTACCCATTGACTCATATGGGCTTTGCAATCCGGCTTCAGGAGTTCTTTAACTAAGTATTAAACTTTTCAAGAATTAACCTTGTTAAGTAACCGTCTATAATATCTCTGCTTAAGGAAAACGCTTTTAATCCGATGTTTACTATCTGTCTGCACCATTCTTTCCGCAATCCCATTAGATTGGGGGTAATACGGCGGTGTTTTGTAATGGAAGTAGTCCACCTAAACGAATTACATAGATGTTGATCACAAAATTCTGGTGCGTTGTTTGATATCAATGTTCTACAGACGCCATTTCTCGAAAACACCACTCTTTGTATTTGTTTTATTGTCGTCGTTTTTCTATCTTTAACGATTCCAGGCCATCCAGAGAAGATGTCTAGTAAAATTACAAATATTCCCATGCCATTAATGTGTGCAGGATCCATATGAACGCGAAACCTTGGTTCCGTTTCTTTAGACCATTGTTGTAGTCGTCTTTGTCGGAAATTCTATATTTCTGCACATTTGGGGCATTTGTGTACATATCTTTCTATATCTTAATAATACCCTGGGCATCTCGCCTCTAATTTTAATCTCCTTTGTGTAGGCGTAATCCATCAAAGCATATCACCACCTACACTTTTAAAAATGTTTCTGGCGGTATTATCAAATCGACATTGTATATAACGCAGTTGTCCATTTTTAATTTATGCCTTATTTCTTTATAAGATCTTTCAGCTTTGGAAAAATTATTCCTCCTGTTTCTTCGTATTCTTTCAGCAAACTCGCTTAATATTGGATCCTGTAGAGTTTTCGATATCAATAGATAATATGTCAATTTAATAGTTCTTCATCCAGGCTTCCATATTTTTTTTTATCCTTATTCAATGATAACCTTCACAGCCCTCAACATGTGGCATTGCATTTCCTTTTACGTACCCAATGTCAAAATGAGAACCCATTAATTGTATGATTCACCTTAGATTCCTGGAAAAAGTAACATTCTAGGGTTAAAAATAAACTCTAGTGGTTTATGGTTCTATTGTAATAGGAACTTACCTAATAAGAATTATCGAACTCTGTCTATGCTCCAGGTAAAGGCCAATGCCTCTTTTTCAATATTTGAATAATTTATTTCTGCTGGCGTTAATCTTCTTGAAAGGGACATTATTGGATGGCCTTCCTGCGATGAAAATTGCTACCACAGCTCACCCACTCGCATCCGCAGTTAACATAACATCCTTTCTAGGACTAAATATTATTACAATGGGTTTTTCTATGCGTATCTCTTTAAAATGTTTGAACGCTAAACTTTGCTTTGGAGTTTATTTAAACTCACTATTCTTTTTTTTTTTCTCAGTTCAGAAAATGGTTGTATTAAGTCGCTGTATTTCGGTAGTTATGTATTGTAAGAATTAACCAGTCCTACAACAGATTCTAATGTTTTTTTATCAGTAGGAATTAATGATGCAATGGAATAACCTGGCACCCCCATGAATGATTACACTACAGGTAGTAAGTACCTATAAAGTCAACTGTCTACGAGAGACGACGGAGAGAGACAGAGACAGAGACAGAGACAGAGACAGACAGACAGACAGACAGAGAGAGCCTTCCAATTAGTGGTACTTACGACTAGATTTACCTGTGTGTATAACTGTATCGTATTTCATATTGTACTTGTTGTGTACAATAAACCTTTCTTCTAATATCCACCTGGTGTTACTTATTTATTCCCTTAGCATGGAATATAACAATTCCGACGAGGACTGTCGGAATATAACACTTAATTAAATTTCGAACTGGTGCAATGTCATCTTTTGAAATTTGATATCCTAATTATGATATTGTGTCACAATGAAATGTATATTTGTCTCTTTATTGTCATTCCCGCATTTTTCAAATTGTTCAACACGTTCTTTTTTTCTTTTAATTCGTCTTTCGTGGTAGCTCCAAAGCAAATATCATCTCGATAAATAATCACTGATCCCGTCAGTTAACACGTTTTTCATTGCTTTCTGAAAAATAGCACTTGCCACTTTCACTTCGTAAGGCATTCCCGTCCATCTTAATCAACTTATGGAGGTGTAGTGTGGTAATTTCCTTGAATTTATCATTAATCTGTATTTGATTATAATACATTTTTAAATGAATTTTTGCATTTCATGCCCAATATTTTGTGGACAGAATGGGAATAGGAAAAGAATCAAAGTGTGTTTTATGATTTACGGCTATTTTAAAATCACCACATATTCTTCAATCTCTGTCTGCTTTTTGCAAAACTACGATGACAGAGACCCATTTGCTGCCATCTGGAAGGAGATGTTCCAGATTTCTCCCCTTTACCATATTCCTTAACTTAGTAATTACCAAGAGTAGAAAGTGAATAGGTAATTTACGATATTCAAAACTAGAGTGGGTACGACTTTCAGTAAATCGTATAATTGCTTTATACCCTTTTATTACACCCGTTTTGACTTTTTCTGTTTTTTTTTTTTCGTACCACTGATTAATTTATCCAAGGACACATGGCACAGTGGATAAAGGCGTTGGTTAGATCCAGTGACAGGACCCAAAGAGTGTGAGTTCCTCAGGGACACATGGCACAGTGGATAAAGGCGATAGTTAGATCCAGTGACAGGACCCAAAGAGTGTGAGTTCCTCAGGGACACATGGCACAGTGGATAAAGGCGTTGGTTAGATCCAGTGACAGGACCCAAAGAGTGTGAGTTCCTCAGGGACACATGGCACAGTGGATAAAGGCGTTGGTTAGACCCAGTGACAGGACCCAAAGAGTGTGAGTTCCTTAGGGACACATGGCACAGTGGATAAAGGCGTTGGTTAGATCCAGTGACAGGACCCAAAGAGTGTGAAGGGACACATGGCACAGTGGAGGCGTTGGTTTCCTCAGGGACACATGGCACAGTGGATAAAGGCGTTGGTTAGATCCAGTGACAGGACCCAAAGAGTGTGAGTTCCTCAGGGACACATGGCACAGTGGATAAAGGCGTTGGTTAGATCCAGTGACAGGACCCAAAGAGTGTGAGTTCCTCAGGGACACATGGCACAGTGGATAAAGGCGTTGGTTAGATCCAGTGACAGGACCTAAAGAGTGTGAGTTCCTCAGGGACACATGGCACAGTGGATAAAGGCGTTGGTTAGATCCAGTGACAGGACCCAAAGAGTGTGAGTTCCTCAGGGACACATGGCACAGTGGATAAAGGCGTTAGTTAGATCCAGTGACAGGACCCAAAGAGTGTGAGTTCCTCAGGGACACATGGCACAGTGGATAAAGGCGTTAGTTAGATCCAGTGACAGGACCCAAAGAGTGTGAGTTCAATACCTGGTTAAGGCAGTGGAGAACTTGGAGAGGGGAATTAACAGGAGATAACTGATAACTGATATTCATTAAACATGGCACATGGAACTAGAACAGTCTACCCCAGTGAGCGAAATAAAGTGTTCAGTTCGACATTACAACCACCTGAAGAAGGTCGGAGCGTACAACGGCTGAAACGTTGTGATAAATATGGCGACAAAGATGAGGACAATAGTATAAATAATGTATCAATTGCTACATCTACTGATAGGAAAGTGGATTACTTATGTCTGGCTTGATAATTTTTCCTATCTTGCACATTTATAAGCCTACATTTCTTGTGCCTCCCGTACTTATTATCTTGTCTGGTCCTTCTGTTTTATATCTAGAGATCAGTCAGTCAGTTATGTGCCATGCGTGATACATGCTTAGGCGATCATGTATCTTTCGATACATTACTGACGAAGCAGATTTTTTCCCGCAGTAGGTTGCCATTTCTTTCTGAGGTAGACCAGTTGCCATCCAAAACTATAGAACCTAGTCTGTCTTGCTCTTTACCCATAGCTGGGGGGGCAGAGAAAAGGATACATACCCTTCCCAAGGTTATTAGCAGGTAAGTGAAAGTAAATGATCCGACTGGAATTCGAGCCGCTATCCAGTGCACCTCCATGCCTACTATACTTGACGAAATTGAATCTGCAACATTATAAGCTCTAAACTGGCATCCCGGCTTCAATCACTTTGCCACTGCACTAAATTATTTTCTCTGTGATATTTCTGAAAATTATGTTATGGTAATCATGCCGCTGAACCTTCCTCTTTGGTACCTCAACTTTACGAATTCTAGCAACAATTTATATATATATATATATATATATATATATATATATAAGATATTTTTTATGTTTATACGTTCTTTTTAGATACAAATATTTAAATAAATGCTCATCTCAGAAATATAGACAGATTCCAATATCCTGTATTCATGAAAGGTATAAGCCAAATGCAACTGACACAATATCATAATTAGGGAACCAAATTCATTCTCAATAGTCAATATTCAGAGACTACGGCAAACATGGTCAACAGTAGTTTATCATCATACCCAGGACGCGGATGTAGTTTATCGTCATACCCAGGACGGGTCCGAGTGGTTTAAGGACAGTAAGGATATGGGTCAGAAGAGTTAATGAACATGCGCAAGGGATTGAAAAATGAAATGATGAAATGCTGGTGTGAACCGGAATAAATTAACCGTTATTTTTCCTAAATGATCCTTGCAATCCTTAACTTTTTTGACACCCGTACAACGCCATAGAGTAAGCCTCTACCTTAGGTGTCTCTTTGTCCTTGTCTTGGGTGAACATTAGTTCAAAAACAAAGTGCAGCATTTCTATAACGATCAACTAAATTGCTGGGAAGGTTTTCAGCACTTATTCCTTCTCAAATCAGAGATTATAACTTAGACCTTTGCTTATTTACATATTTTCATTGAGTGAGGCTTATGAGCAAGAAAATAATGTAATTCATTCAATATAAAAACGTCGAGATTTTATAAAATTAGAATTTTTTCCCAGCACGTTGACGTGTGTTGAAATCACCACAATATTTAATATTGATGATGTTATCGATAACATCTTTTGTCGAAATTTACAAACACTACGTTTCGTTCAATTTCGCATACCAATCGATGAAATTTAAATAAGCTGATTTGTTTGGAAAAATACTTTGGCAAAAACCCCACTTCGAGGTTTAATAATTTCTTTAATTTAATTTAATCGTAAACAATATTTTTGATAAAATTTCTTTTCTTTTTTTTCTTTTTCCTTTTTAACACTGAATAATAAATTCTTAGGATTTCTTACGCTCTAGCATGCAACATACAACTGGCCTTGCGTAAATATTTCTTTCTGGAGACAGATTCCAAATTTTGAAGCATTTGGCCTTGTGGTTTGTCTATAGTTCTCGCATACGCAGGTCGAACTGGAAACTAGATTCTTGTATATATAAAAACTTAAAGAAAGGATACGCAAAAAAAATATTGCATTTTTTATTAAGTAAGTATTTGTTATTTTAATCATTAAATTGTTTTTTTTTTAAAATAATGGGAGTTTTTTTGTATTTTATATGATAAAACATTTCATTTTTCCCAACATATTTTCCTAGATGATCCTTACAATTCTTGACTTTTTTGACATAAACTAAACCTCTGCCATAGGTGTCTGTTTGTCCTTGTCTTGGGTGAACACTAACGTTTTTATTTTGATTATTTTATAATCTATCGTACTAAGCTACACACCCTAATAAAAAACCACATATACTTTGTACCCCCCCCTACCTGTTTGCCGTCCTCTCCAAGATGTGGTTTAGATCGATCAGTGTATGGCTACTTGAGAGAGTGTGACGTACGGACGGACTATCAGAAGTCACAGAAATTTATATATCTCTATAAAAGGCAGGATGTGTGTGTGTGTGTGTGTGTGTGTGTGTGTGTGTGTGTGTGTGTGTGTGTGTAACGAATGCACGGCCGCAATTTTTGACGGATTTCCACCAAAATTTCCGTGCAGATGCTCCTAGTTAGTGGCAAGGCTAAGACCGACTTTGTGTTTCCCAACTCCCATCGATAGTGGAAATAATCGATTTTTTTCATGCTTCTACGGCAGTTTTCATGTAGTTTGAGGCCATTTTCTACTGGCCAGAATGAGAGCCTACAGCTGTCTGCCACAAATAGGCAGGAAGATTTTATTGGCCAGCGTGAGAGCCAACAGCTGACTGACGCGAATGTTAACTAGCATGCTAGCAGGCAAAAAAATCGATAGCTGCATTCGTCACAAGCGGGAAAAATTTAAATCTGCATGGCACTTTACTCCAATTGGCTTATTCACTTGCTTAAACTCAACGTTGATTCTGATTCCGCAGAACTGGTTTGGGTGTGAAAATGTATTTGTTGTTAACATTTTTTTTTCATTCGGTTTTTTCCAGTTACGAGTCCTTTTTTAAAGCTGATCGTTTTGTGTTCATTTTGTTTATTTCTTTTTTCGTAACAGATTTAATGTTTAGTATAGAGCTTAGAAAAAATTCGCAGTGTGAGATAGGCAAGAAGTAAGACATGTAGCAACATCAGCACGGAAAAGGGCACTCCTTTAAAGGCAAGGAAGGGCAAAAATATTTTTAAGTCAAGTGATAGCGATTGCTGTAAGAGTCGTACGATTTTTGAATCAAGCACGGGCAACGCCGGGCCTTGCTACTAGTAAATAAAATAAAATTAAAATTAAAAAAAAAAAATGAGAATTATAAATAATACTAGATCATTGTAAGTATACGTGCCGAATTAGAAAATTACAAACAAACTGTTACATACGTTTTTTGACGACTTACAATCGTTTTGGAAGTTTGTCAGAAAAATATCATAGAAGCATTTTGTTTTTTTTTGTTTTTTTATTGGCAGAAATCTGTGAAGAAACTTTTGACTGACTGTAGAGAATCAGTTTTTTTTTTTTGCCATTTAAATTGTTCTGTAGAGACTGGAACAAATGAAAATCCGTAGCATTCCTGTCAGGTGAATACGGTGGGTGCTGAAGGTGTTCACATTTCAATTCTTTAAGCTTCTGGAAGGTCTGTTTTGCAACATACAGTCTTGCGTTGTCGTGGTGAAAAATGACACTTTTGCAATTTACCAAACATCGGCCGTTTTTCTTGTTATAGCCGCAACGAAATTGGTGATTTGGTCGCAATCTTTCTTTCCAGTTATTGTTTCGACGGTTAACTGACAGCAACACCTTCACTGGATGGGAAGCCCGCTTTTATTTAGTTTGTTTCCAGCTCCGTTTGCGTCGAACATTATCATAAACGATCCATTTTTCACCGCCTGTGACATTTGCGTCCAACAATAGCTACTTTTCGCGGCGTAACAAGCAAGGAAATTACCGCAGAAACACGATCCAGATTGTTCCGTTCCGTCAGAGAATGTGGCACCCAAGCATCGAGTTTTTGGAAAGGAACCCAAGTCTCTTGAAATTGTGAAAGGCAGTTGATGTATCGATTTGCAAGCGCTCAACAATCACTTTCTTCGAAATCTTATTTATTCTCCACGATGGCAAGCAGAACATCATCTATATCGGAAGGTTGCCCTGAACTTGGTTGAGCGTTTGAGTTAAAATCACCAACGCGTAGTCTAACAAACCGCGGGAATATGTTGAGCGCGTTCAAAATAAACATTCTGATAGTAATGTGACGAAAAGAAAAGAAATTAAATTAAATACGCATATATATACATAAAATATAGCGTCCTGGCTAAGACGATAAACTACTTCCGGCAGCAAGGTCTCTGATAAAAAGGTTTTGAGGAGTGTGGAACCACCTCTTAATTGCTGGTGTTCCCAGGTCCACCCTGACCCGGGGTGGTAGCACCTAATAGGGTCCCAGCTACGGGCAAATAGTTAACTATTATACCAGAAATACTTATTGAAAAAAATATTGAGAGCAATACAATTTTGAAGGAAAAATATTACTAGAAACAGATTTTTGACAAAACAAAGCATATATGTGTCGTTTTAGAAATTAGATTTTAACTTATTTCAATTTAGTTTTATTTATTGATTGACAGATTTTTTAGGTTTAGACATTGGCTTGTTTGCTCGTATGATTTCGATGGAAAAAAAGAATAAACTGAAATATTCCAATAGTATATTAATTTAAAATATATTAGAATACGAACCTATTTCCGATTAAATCTTTAACGCCAATTACGTATAGCTACGCTTTTCTTTTCTTTTTTAACTGGCAAAACATTTCAAAATAAATATTTTCCAGATCGTTTTATCTATTTACTAGATGCACATATATGTTTGTAGTTGACGTCGAACCAGAGTTAGTAAGCAGGTTTTCACAATAATCTTCCTTTCTTACATTAAACTCATTTTAGGAATTACTCAAGAACCTCAACAAAGAGAATGGTAAGAATGTTCTTTCTGTGATGGTCACATTGTTAGATATTTATCGGGGAGCTTAGCGATGCAAACAGCTATATATGCCAGTACCTATATATGTAAATACCTATCTATGTAAGTACCTATTTATGTAAATACCTATTGTTGAGATGTTGGGAGTGTATTCAAATAAGGACAAACACATCCGCAGGGAAAAATACTGGTATATTTGAAGAGGTATTTACAACAGAGTGATTAGTAGTAAAACGAACGCAGGTTAGTAGTAACAATCAGCAAGAGTCTAAAGCCCAGCGGTATCTTCCGGTAGAGAGACGGAAGTGTGATGGTCACCTGATCTCCCTGATCACCTCAGAACTCTCTAGCACTGTCCTATATCGTAGAGAGATCAGTCCATTCTCATGAGAAGGTGGGTGGCCCCAACACCTATATATGTAAGTACCTATTCAGCCGGGCTTAACCACAAATTTAACGATATAGATAGTATTAATATATAACACCAAAAATCAGGACCTACCCACATTTCTCACCCACACAAAACAGACATGATTATGGAGGTGTTAAGGCCTCACACTTATACACATGCCCACACGAATATACACACTTACACACATCATACTCACTCCCTAAGAACCAAATAACACACACACATTTAACAGAGACACATCCCCTTTCTAGGAACCAATAAAATTGTCAAAAAGACCAAGGGAATTCAGAGCAATATGTATCTATCCAGCTCTTATCTCAAATAACAACTTAAAAGAGACTGTTTGACCAACACAAGAACTAACCAAAATTAATGATAAAAAAATAAAAACAAAAATAAAAACAAATGAAAACTACAGACAAAAGTTCATTTTCTTCATCAAGACATTCATTTCTGTAGTTCAATGCTAACAGCAAACAGAATTGTTTTTCTCCTGATGATGTCTATGTTGACCGAAACTAGTCGAGAAATCTAAATGAAATAATAAAAACGAAATGATATTAATATACAAACCAGTGTGTCTGTAGATTTTATTTTTTTAATATTTTTATTGTTCAATATATATATATATATATATATATATATATATATATATATATATATATATAATCAACTAGGGATGAGCAACTTCACCATCATATTACGCACGTTTCATTTATATATATATATATATATATATATATATATATATATATATATATATATATATATATATTATGATTTGATCATATAGACAAAAAAAACATTTAACTCACTAAAATATGCCACTTCGTTTCGGTGGATTTGAAAAAAATGTTTGGTGCTCACCCGTTTCGGTGCAATTGAAATGCACCGAAACGAAGTTGCATCTTTGTAGTGAATAAACTGTTTTTGTCTATATGTTAAAATTATAATAAATAATCATAGCTCTACTATCGGTATCGAGCCCTCTTTTGAATTAATGCTGTGAATGTTAGAATTTATATATTACTTTCGTTCTCATCGCATCGGATATATATATATATATATATATATATATATATATATATATAGAGAGAGAGAGAGAGAGAGAGAGAGAGAGGGGTGGGAGAGAGAGGGGAGAGAGAGAGGTTGGGGGAAGAAATAGGTATTATTAGTGGTAAATATACACATACATAGAACTCAATGTCCGGAACAGAGTAAGGATATAATATAAAGGCTCAAACACTAATATTCCATGGTCATAATTTATTCCATTGGAATGGTAAATACGATCCAATTCATCAGACCTTGAATTTGTAGGTGTGATGAATTGATCGTATATTGGATTCCAATGGAATAAATTATGACCATGGAATAATATATATATATATATATATATATATATATATATATATATATATATATATATATATATATATATATATATATATATATATATAGGAACTTTTGGATTACTTACCTAAACAGTTCCTTCCTATTTTCTATATATTTTCACACACACACACACACACACATATAGGATTTTGATGTTTTCTCTCGAGGCTCCGTTGCATTGCAGGATGCACGCTCCAGACCTCAAGTGCAACTCCTATATAAGATCGTTTGCTAAAGATACCGGGAACATTGTCGGTTCTCTGTGTCGATCAAGTAAGCAGCTGACTTCACCTGCTATTCTGTATCATTGCAAGGGTTAAAGCGAGCCGAAAATTGAGTACGGCTGTCCAGTCTTCAGTTTCCAGTCTTGATAGAGCCCCAAAATCGCCCCATTTACGCGGCCATGTGGGAGATTAAATGCCCTTCACCTTACGACCCCATTCCCACAGACGAGACGCTACAAGCCTACCCCGTCTCTAGCGCTATATCCATGGAAAATATTCAGACGAGCTATATTATTTGTTCCCCGAACACTATCCCTCCTAGCTAAGACCTGCCACGATGCATACATTGAAGGGAATCACCCTCATTTCCTTCGTACTCCATTAATAAAGAGATATTAACACACGGATTGGATCTTCTCAAGAACTGTTTTTTGGGGTTTTTTTTTAAATACAATCCTAAGATAATGATTTCCTTTCTTCTGAAATCATCACCTCTTCACGTCTAGGGCTAACCGTTATTTTTTTCTGACATATCCACATAAACAGTGCCTTAATCTTACCGCTAACAAAATAACTGCAATTCATAACCATCTATCTTGAGTGAACTTTGTCCCTTGTATAGGATAAACATTAGTAAAAAAAAAAAAAAGAATAATATATATATACATATATATTAAAGGAAAACAGACCACTTTATGCTTCCATTATAATAATTTATTTCACCAGAGCCCTTTTAAAGGACGCTGGATCATCAGATAACACTTCCAAACATTGAGCTCTCAGGATTTCATCCTCGTTGGGACTACCCATACGGATTACCAAGTTTTTCATAACTTAACAATATATATATATATATATATATATATATATATATATATATGTGTGTGTGTGTGTGTGTGTGTGTGTGTGTGTGTGTGTAGATGATATGATATGATATTATGTCCTACAATTCCTTAATCCAAACGGAACTTTGTGCATTGTATAGGATAAAATTTAGTTAAAAAATGAATTATATATATAAATATATATATATATATATATATATATATATATATATATACAGATAGATAGATAGATAGACAGATAGATGCATGCATTAAAATATGAGAGAAACCGCAAACGTTTTTGGTTGTAATATAGATTTAAAAAAAAAACAATATTATGCTTTATTTTCCAAAATTTTGCTACACAAGTTTCTGGTCTGGTCATCAGGTAAAGGGTGGAGATTTCCACATATTATTAAAAATAATTATTCATTTTTCCCTTTATGTTTTTCGATGTTAAATATTCACAATAAGAGGCATTCTCTTTTTTGTGTATTAAGGAACCAAATGTCTTTCTTGAGTTCCAGAAACTAACACAGAAAAAGGGAATGTCTCATACCGAGAATATTTAACATATATACACACTTCTCTCTCTCGTTGGAAACTACTATAACCTCTTCCTTATATATATATATATATATATATATATATATATATATATATATATATGTGTGTGTGTGTGTGTGTGTGTGTGTGTGTGTGTATGCAGGTAATTATGACTTTGAGGATCCTTCAAGTTTGAACAATATGGAATGAATAAATATATAAAGAATCGCATCCTAAGGCAGTACTGCTTCTGGGTAACATGTTTCACGCCTGAGACATCGGCAAATAACGCGTCCTTTGCGGAAGTTAACTAAAATCACATCACGCGTATGTGTAAAGTGGAAGGATCATTATCATATATATATATATATATATATATATATATATATATATATATATATATATGTAATAATAATTGAGCACATTTACAATGAATGTATATGTCGGAGTATGGTTCTGTTTTTGAAGTGGAAATCACTGCAACTACTCGAATATAAGTAGAGATCTTAGAAGTAAATCTCCCAAGTAGAGAAATAAAAATCGAGTTATGCGTAGCTCAATTAAAATTAATGTAAAACATTGAAACGTTTTTTCTACAGAACCCTTTATTAAAATTAATTCACACTATCTTAATTCAGGAAGTCAACTATAGTCGGAAGTTAGAAATTAATCCATAGAAATAATTTTGTAAAAGACTGCTAGAATGTTTTTAATTAATCATAGATGTAAATACATATTAAAAAGAAGAAAGAAACCGCAAACGTTTTTGGCTGCAATCTGGACTTATTAAAAAAAAAAAAAAAAAAAAAAACACTATGCTTTATTTTCTATAATTTTGCTACACCAGTTTCCGGTCTCGCGACCTTCATCAGGCAAAGAGTGGATATTTCCAGATATTAATAAAAGGAATTAATTTTTCTTATGTTTTTCGATGTTAAATATTCTCGATATTAAAATTTTCGTTTTGTGTGTTAGAGATCCAAATGTCGTCCTTGAACTGCTAGTGAAAGAGTTCTGCGTGAAGGGTAAGAAAATAATTAAGATTGGTCAGAGAAAGGGTGAGAAAGATATCTATATTCTTATCTTTTAATGACCCCTCTGTGTTCTTCAATCTGTTTCCATTTTTTTTTGTATTTTTGTCAGCATGCGTACGGATACACATATTCCCTCTCCATACATACATATTGTCTTATTATAAGCAATCAGTGTACAAATGTATACATATATATATATACACACACACATAGAAACACTTTTCTATTTACATTGCCGTAAAACACAACAAACCAAACCATTTCTGAATGAACTTGTCCGATCTTCATACGTCGAAATTATATATATATATATATATATATATATATATATATATATATATAGATAGATAGATAAGATAGATAGATAGATAAAATATAGGTAAATATACATACAATATATAAATATACCCATACATGTATATTTTTTTTGAATAAAATTCCAAGAGGAAGAATCCAGGTAGAACTCAATGTCTAGGACAGAGTAAGGATATAATAAAAGGCTTAAACACTAATATTCCATGGTTTTAATTTATTCCATTGGAATAAATACGATCAAAATCAGACCTAGAAATTCAAAATCAATTTTGAATTTGTAGGTCTGATGATTTGGATCGTATTTATGATTCCAATGGAATAAATTATGACCATGGAGTATTAGTGTTTAAGTCTTTTTATTTTTATATATATATATATATATATACATATATATACATATATGAAGAAATATAGTCTTAAGATGTGCCATATTTATGGGATAAAGTGCTCAATATCAGAGCTAGAGCGTGTGTAAATATAAAAGTGAACATAGTAGACAACACTTAGAGTATATAATCAGAAACAAATTTTTTGTTTGATAAATAATACTTCTGTTGGGACCATCCACCTTCTCATCAGAATGAACTGATCTCTCTACTACTAATAGGACAGTTCTATAGAGTTCTGGGAGATCAGGTGACCATCACACTTCCGTCTCTCTACCGGAAGATACAGTTGGTCTTTATACTCTTTCTGATTGTTACTGACTAACCTGCGTTCGTTTGACTACTAATCTCTCTGTTGTAAATACCTCTTCAGATATACCAGTATTTTTCCCTATGTATGTGTTTGTCCTTATTTCAATACACGCACGGGGAAACACTCAACATCTCAACAACTTCAATATCGTTTTAGAATCCAAATTGGCTTGAAAATTTACAACCTTCAAGGGAGAAAAATAATTAAAAATTATATATATATATATATATATATATATATATATATATATATATATATATATATATATATGTGCGTGTGTGTGTGGTTTCTTTTTTTGCCTGAAGATTGCTACAGCGTGAAACGTCAGCAGCTACACGGGCTGTGCCACGTTGTGAAGAGTTTTGTGCTCTATGCTGAAGTCTATTATATACTGCTTCGGTAGATGCTTTCCTCTTTGTCTTTTCTCCTGTATTAGTTTGAATTTTATTTTCTTGGTCTTGCTTTAGTGTGAATAGGCCCCCTACCCGCCCAACACATTTTTTTTTGCTTGAGATCTTGTTGACTTAAACCATCCTCTCATAGGAATTAACGTTGGTAAGAGTTTTTTACTCGAACTTGTCAATCTGGTGCTTCGAGCACCAATAAAATTATTAAATGAGTTTGTTTTGATCAAGAACGCAGTTCTTTCAAGTGTAAGTGAATCGATAAATAATATTCGTTCTCTGTAATTTCGATCTTACAGGTGTCTTGCTATCGTTGATAATATGACTAACTGTTTTAAATTTTTTATAGTAGATAATTTAATTTCATTGTTCTGTTTGACTATAATGTTTCTAAGATAAAAGTCCTCTAGTTAATGGTTAACGGGTAATTTTCTTAAGCCTTTCATCCCAAGCAAGGTGGGAAGCCACTAGCACGCAAGGGGTTACGGAAAGTTGCAGCGAGAGAAAAAGGAGTGACAGAGGTTGAAGATAATGATAGAGGGATAGATCAAGGCATCTGAAGACGTCGATTGACATTACATTTGAATAATTGAAGATTATAGCTATCAGGGAAACAGGAAAAGGGAAGGGAGTTCCACAATCGAGAGGTGCGAGATATGAAGCTATTGGAGTAGAAGAGACGGCTACATTTAACAGTTTCGACAGTGAAAGGGTGAGAGCGAGATGCCAGCCTAGTAGAACGCTTAAATTCATGAAGTCTGGGAACCAGCGAAAGCAGCTCATCGGAGCAATTGCCATGAAAGTATTTGTAAAAAAGACAGAGAGAGGCTGCAGACGAAATGCCAGATCAGGGTCAGTTACAACGCATATCCGTCTCGGGATTTTATCAAGGACCTTGAGACAAACAGAAGTGTTTCCGGCGATATATGGCGGCAATACTCCATGCAAGGGCGAATGGTTGATTTGTAGATTTGAAAGATCGACTCTGGCGAGAAAAATTTCCCGGCGCGGCACAGGGAGCCAGCTTTCCTTGCGGTGGACGAAGCTATTAACTCAAAGACTTTTATAGAAAATGCTAAATGTTATTGTTTTCATCTGTACGTTTGGTATTAAATTATATGACCCGGCAGCCGATAAGGGGAACCAAACACTACAACACCCACCCGGAGCACACACACACACACATATATATATATATATATATATATATATATATACATATATATATATATATATATATATATTAAAAAACATTACTTAACTTTAAATATCAATTTTATATTTTCCATTTGAAAACATTGGAAATATAATTTAAAACCGAATATCCTGAAGTGGTGATCAATACCATCACTCAACAAGACACCAGAAGTGTCTGTCTATATTTCTGAGATGAGGTATTATGTATACTATTTACATTTACATTATTCGGACTATTGTCCTTATCTTTGTCGACATATTTATAACAACGTTTCAGTCGTTTTACGCTACGGCCTTCAAGTTGCGTTCGGTGAGCAAGCTCGATTTTACTGTTTTTAAACACAATTCTCCATGATTTTTTCTCATTCATTCATAGCTGCTCAATGCGTATCCAATTGTAAACAAATGACACCATACTTTATGAAATGGACAAAGTCCGACAATTATTTTAAGACATTTTTATGTTTATACGTTCTTTTTATATTTAAGTAAATGCTCTCTTTATAATAAACAGTATTAATACTGTTTATTATAAACAGAGCATTTACTTAAATATTTGTATCTATAAAAAGAACGTATGAACATAAAAATGTCTTAAATATATATTTATATGTGTGTGTGGGAGGGTGCGTTTGTGTGTGTTTGTTTCTGAATGCGAGTGTATGTTTGAGTTCATTTGCCTATATGTGTGTGAGTCTTTGTGTTCTCTATAATACATACGCATTTCCAAAGAGTGCTTCAAAAAGACGTGAACCCATTTTGACTACAGAATCCAGTATTATTTCCTTCTTTCCGGTGCATCCAATTATAAATAACACAAAGGCACTAAGCCCGCTCTTGGAGATGCGAGAACGTAGCTGGACAGTGAAGATAGTCAATGAAAGAATTCCAAATAAATCCACCCACGCTGTTCGCCATTGCACATATTATTGGAATCACAATGGACAGTAATGACCTCGTTCTTCACCATAACTGGATTATATATATATATATATATATATATATATATATATATATATATATATATATATATATATATATTTAAACCATGTCACTTTTAGAGACACGTAAAAGAAAATCTTTTATTTCATAAAATTGGCGACAGTCAATGGAATAAAAGCATGTGTTTTAATTAAATACACTCACGTACCAAATAATATCTCAAATGCAACTCTGTGAAACAGAGTTATCGCCAATGTGTGAACGAAAAAGTGTGTCATTTTTTATCACTTACTATAGCTAAAACTAATTAGATATCGTTGATTCAGGATAAATGATATAACATTAATGAAAATTCAAAGTGTCTCTTCCATTTTGAGGAATACAAAATATGTATACATAAACTAAATACAGTATACTTTTTGTATATTTGATTTTCAATTAAGGAGAAAAATTCATTTTGTTTCTATTTTCTAAAACGATATCATATTCTGGCGAGGGTGTGACTACACATTCAAATAACACATTTTACTAAAAGTATCGTAACTTGTTAACTTTGTTATTATTTGCAAAGTTATTTTAGACTATACACACACGCATAGATACAAATGTGCGCAAACTATCAAACACAGCACACACACACACAAATATATATATATATATATATATATATATTTAAAGATATTTTTGTAGGTAGAAAATTTAATGATCGAAATAAAAGCATAAAACTTAATATTACGAGACATATTAAAAAAAAAAAACAACAGGCAAACGTAACCGGTTTTGGGAGCTTAACAGGAGATTTAAAATTAACACAGAATTCTTTTTTGTGTGAATTTCAAATCTCCTGTTGAAAATGAAGAGCGGGATCGAAACCGGTTGTTTCACCCGTTGTTTTTTTTTTTAATTCGAAAAAAGTTTTATACTTTTATTTTGATCATATATATATATATATATATATATATATATATATATATATATATATATATATATATATATATATATATATATATATATATATATAAAGATTAATTTAACTTTTAAATATCAATTTTATCTTTTCAATTTGAAAACATTGGAAATATAGAAAACCGAACATCCTAAAGAACGGAAATTTTACCAGGAAATTTCGAATTCGGGATAAAATTGATAGTTAAAAGTTAATTTAATCTTTTTTTATATAATATTAAATGTCTATTTTTTTAATATTATTTTAATATTTCTAATATTGAACACTATATATACAAATATCTGATCTTTCTTAATCTTAAAATCATATATATATATATATATATATATATATATATATATATATATATATTAAAGTGAAAAGTGAAGCCGCAAATGTTTCTAGATATAATATGTAATTTTTTATTTAACTTTTTTTAAATATATATTATACTTTATTTCCTGTAATATAGGAATAAACAGTCGCCGCCAATAATTATGTTTGAACATAGAATGCCTGTGATCAACGCAGGCGAACCCATTATTCTGATTGTTATTTCTAGTCTATCCTCTAATACTATACGGATCATCATTTCTAGTCTATCATCTATTACTATACAAACCGCTATTCTCTACTCTATTCACTATACTATTTCTCTATACTGATCACTATTCAGTGGTTACTTCCCGAGCGAGTATTATCGAGCAAGTACTATTAGTGCGAGTGTTATTCGAAGGCGTCTGACACCAGTATTGTTCAACGGCGTTACGATAGTTGTATCTGATATTACAAAGTCTCTACTACAACTAGCATTTCGAAAGTGACAACGAGTATTCATTGGTATCACAAAATTGGCAGCGAGTGTTCGTTGACATCACAAAATTTTTCCATATTTTTTCTCCACGATTTTTAGGTCTTGTGACCGTCATCAGGCTAAGAATGGTTATTTCCATTCATTATTTAAAGGACATATTTTTCTTTATGTTTTAATACCACACGCAAAAGACAAAGATTAAACATAGGAAAACATAAAGAAAAAAAAATGAATTCCTTATTGAAAATAAACCTAATAATATTTCTTGTTTATTAGTAGGCTTTTTGACGAAATGGAAGCACGATGAGAAATATTTTTCAAATCGGAATTTGCAGTCACCCCTACGTCCTTTCTCAACGAGACGAGAAATAAAGAAAATAACGTGTGTCATATTGCTAAAAAGATCTTCAAGTTTTGGGCTAGTGGTTTACCACGATTAGATTTGTACAAGGTTTGAAAAAGGTTTTCTGTAGAAACTATACGTGAAAAGAAATTTCCCACAATAGAATAAAGGTTATTAATTTTATTATCAATATTATTTTTTTTCTGTTGGGGTGGGATCAATATTATACCCTCTTCTCCGCGACCACCCATCCGATACTGATCGGGTATCGACTTGTGAACCATCCGTCAGATACAACTTTCCTCATTTTTCATCACACACTGCGACTCATCTTGTCAATTTATATTTCAATCTCGAATAACTTCTAGTTCGGCAGCAATCCACGTTCTTCCATGAAAAAAGCAAGCAAGGGCAAATAATGGTTCCTAACGAGTTTGTTCCCCACCCCTCACTGCGTTATATACATATACAC
>CAHIKZ030000393.1:115000-120000 GCA_903632075.3 Acanthosepion pharaonis
CATCATGTGGCACAAGGCCGGTTTAACGTGGGATCTCCGAGCCCGTGGGCTCCGCCAAAAATATGCCTTTTGAACCCGTATAAACGGGTTCAGGATCGGTTTACCTCCCTGAAAGTAGCCTCGTTCGGGTTCCTCCCCGCCCGAATGCAGAAAGTTTAACCGATCAGCCGATCAGCCGGTCGCCAGACTTCGGACTGAACCCCCTGTTTTCTCTTGAGGCACAGTATTTATTACGTATGGAATAGTCTATTATGTGGTTATGGGTAAGGTCCCATAACATAACTAATGGAGCCTTTAAAGGGTCAGTTTTTTCTTTTGAATTCATATATATATATATATATATAGAGAGAGAGAGAGAGAAAGAGAGAGAGAGAGAGAGAGACAGACAGACAGAGACTGATAGATTTTCATTGAGATATGTCCGCACAGTCGGCTTTTTTTTTACACATTTTGTAAAAATTTGAGATTATTTATCGTTAGACTACAAGTTGATGTCAATTTTTGGGATACTTTGTACACACACACACACATACACACACACACACACACGCACACACAAATATACAGTGATGTTCGATAAAAGTGACTCACCTGATTTTTTTACTTAAAAATTTTTTTCGCCTATTGTTTTTGGCGTCAAACTAATTTTTAATCTTACTAATATAAAGAACCCTTCCCGAGCACCTAGTAAAAAAAAGTTTACCAAATTTATAATTATCGATAGAATATCTTAGGGTGAATAAACTTTTTTCCTAGGCTGTCGGGAAGGGGTCTTTATATTAGTAAGATTAAAAATTATTTTAACCCCAAAAACAATACACAAAAAAAATATTTTTAAAAAAAAAATCAGGTGAGTCACTTTTATCGACCAGCACTGTATATATATATATATATATATATATATATATATATATATATATATATATATATATAGAGAGAGAGAGAGAGAAAGAGAGGGAGGGAGGGAGGGAGATAATGTTAATGGCAAAACTATTTTTCAATCTAAGTAGGTCCTTACTTTCTGTACAAACAATTATTTTTATTTCACTTTCGCTGGATTTTGCAATTCATTATAAAATTTGGCGCAAAACATCAAATAAAAAAATGACCGAGAACAATTGCAGTGACATAAATTTGGGGATCCTAAATTTTAGAATTGCGTGTCTGGATCCAACCCGGAATGTTCTTTAATTTGCTCACAGAGTCGTCCTGATACTAAAATCCGATGATATGCTGGGTTACATAGTAAAGTTGAAAATACGGACAATTTTATTTTGAAACAATGTAATTTGGGAACAGCATTTTTTGAAAGTTAGACAGTTGTGTCCTTTTAATTGCTATTGTCAGTAGAAGTTAAGATGGTGGAATTCGAAAACAACCACAATAATGAAAACCTGTATCAGTAGAACAGACAGCTATGTTTAAGAAAAGACATGTTTGGGATTTTAATTTGCTCACAGAGTCGGCCTGAGTTCAAAATGGCATGATATGTTGAGCTAAGGCCTCTTGGAGTAAAATTTAAAACAATGACAATTTTAACATGAAACACTGTAATTTGAGAACGGTATTTTTTTTCATTTGAACATGAGCTATTGAAAGTTAGATAGTTGTCACTTTAATTGTTTTTATCAGTAGAAGTTAAGATGATGGAATCCGAATATAATGTTTTCATATTAAATCATTTTTTATATTAAATTTACAGTATACGATCCAAATGTTTACACAACGTTTGGAGATCTTCATGCCAAGTGAAACACGACTTTTCAAAAGAAGAAAAGTAGCAATGAAAATAACTCATCTACTGAGGGCCCCAATTATTCATAACTTACATTTTTATAAATAATTGATTGAGTGGAATTCAGATGATAATGTATATTCGTAAGAGTCTGTGTGCGTTTGTGAATGTCCAGTAGACATTATGCTTAATGGTTCTTTGCATGTTGATTTAGGAACTTTTTTTTTATTTACATATCGTATGTTTTAGATAAATATACGTTAGATTCTTTAAGAATGAATTTAAGAATAAATTATCATCTAAATTCCACAGAGACGAACTAGAAGCATTATACACTTACATACAAAAAGCAAAATATACGGCTTTTCGGTCAATGCATTAATTTCTTGGGACTTCGAAAGGATGCGTCGTCTTTCCTTGAATTCGGAAGGCCATACGTTATACTAACATTTTTAACTAGTCGAAGACATGGGAAACATGATTAATCAATTGTTGTAGAATATTTACGAACGGTAACGGGTATGTCCCCATTTACATAAATACAGTAGTAAATACTGTATGTTAGTCTACAGTTGAAGATTCGTCTCTAACTGCGCTGGTCAAACTCTCTGCCTCTGGGCAGAGAAGATCCCCAGAGGATGTTATGTCGAAGGACAGAGTCTCGTCTCGGAAAACAGCTACGAGACCCCGTTTTATCCGGGTTCTACGGTGAATTTTGGGCCGAAACTACGGGCTCGGATACCCCACATTAAACTCGGCCTTGTGCCCCGGGTGGGGCCATTAGTAGATATCCTGCAGTTGGAAATTCGTTTCTATCTGTGCTAGTTAAATTTTCTACCTCCAGGCAGAGAGGATCCCCGGATGAGGCCATGTCGAAGGACAGAGATCATCTCAAAAAACAGCTACTCGACACCGTTTTATCCGGTGTCTACGGGAAATTTGGGCCGAGCCTACGGGATCAGATGCCTCACATTAAATTCGGCCTTGTGCCAATTCTGACCGGGTGGGGCAGTTGGTAGATATTTTGCAGTTGGAGATTCATTGTGGAATTCACTTGACTCACTTCTAGCAGTTGACTACTTCTACATGCCACTGGCGAATCTCATATGTGTTGTTCTTGTCCTATGCATTATCGTCCATTACCAACTTACATGTGATTATTCTATTCAGTAAACTTTCCTAGCTTAAAGCACCAATAAAAATCAAAAAAGATACGATAATCAGATGAAGATTTAATAAATGTGAATATTGTTTTATTTGATAAGGGTTTCCCATTTGTTCTTTATGTACTGACTGAGGGCTCAGAGAATCCATTACATTCACTTACGGACTAATACTTACGAAAGGGATGAATCCTCTTATTCTCTCTCCAGCTATGGGTAATTCGAAGGACAGAGTGGTTTCTACTGCCTTGGAGGGCAACTGGTCTAGGAGAAGGACAACTCTGAATTCAATAGCTGCTGAAGGTTGTTTGGGGCCTTGTGGCACGTAGTGCATGAGGTCTCTGTATTCAGATTTTCAATAAGTGTGGTTGATTCTGCGTTGGCTCGGCCCAAAATATTCCCTCTTTGAACCCGCATAAACGGGTTCAGGGGCATTCAACCTCCCCGAACGAGACTCTGCCCTTCGGCGGAGCATCGTCCGGGTTCCTCTCCGGCCGAAGGCAGAGAGTTAGATTGTTAGCCAAGTTTCTTGGTGGAATAAATCGGCTGTATTTATGTCGGTTAGCATCGTAGCTGGTTGGCAATATCTTTTGGTTGATGACTAAAAATTAACTTCCGCATTTTGACTGTACAGATGGGTTTCATGTGTATTTAAAGTAGTTTTCGGTTATTATTTTTAGTTAGGAGGACTTGTGTATGGTTATGTTTCATTTGTTTTACTTTTTGTGTATGGTTCTCTGAAAAAAAAAAACGCTGAGTCACCGGAAGTTAACGGCATTCGGACGTTTGAGTAGCCGGCAGTAACTTCCGGCCGGGTGCGATACCCTTACCCGTGCTTTCAAATTGATTTCATGCAAAAACAATTGTGTTTTTCCAATTTTTGGCGCTGTCAGAAACACCGCCGGGTAATTTTACGTAGTCCTGTGAAGTTTTGTTGAAATCGGTTGAAAAATGTAGGAAATACGATCCCATATATAAACGAACAGACACACACAATCTGCGTTTTATAATAAGTAATATATATATATATATATATATATATATATATGCGTATGTATATATATGTATGTATTTATATATTTTAGATATATGTAAATATATATATGTGTATATTTTAATATACTTATATATATATCTATCTATCTATCTATCTATCTATCTATATATATATATATATATATATATATATATATATATATATATATAGTCAGTCCTATTTTTTTTTCATTTATTTTAATACTTTTTTAATATGCCTTTTCCAAACCAATTTTCTCCTTCATTCTTTTGTTATTCCTTCTGCTCCAACAACATATTCTTGTGTCCGCATTTGTTTCAGCGTCTTAAATTCAGACTTTTACATCTAGCTTCAAAGAACACAAATCGGCAAAGACATTTTGGTTACAGAACAATATGACCGTTCTAGAAAGCTTTTGATAATCTTTGTCTCCGGGCAGCGTTGGATGGGTTGTAAAGAAACCGGACTGGGAAAAATGGTAAAAGATTCGGTATGGGAAAAATGGAAAAAGATTCATTTCTTATCATTCAAGTTATTGCGCATACGGACACGTCTTGCAGGTGACCATAAGTTTCTCTTTGATATTCCTCTGAAGATAAATGCGAATAAATTAAAATACATAGAGCACATATAATGCGTCAAATTTTGTCTGTCTGTATCATATATATATATATATATATATATATATATATATATTTGTGTGTGTGTGTGTGTGTGTTCGTGTGTGTGTGTGTGGGTGAAAAGTGTATATAAATATAAGTAAATATAAGTATGTATAATTATTTATATATTATATGCGGTATTTATTAGAAAGCGCTCAATATCAGAGATAGAGCTAACATATTTGGTTGATAGATGTGAGTTTGTGACCCTGGATATAGATATAACACCACCCGTATACATACATGTGTCATAGCCGAAACTGCCCACATATGTTTATATATGTATGAGTCCCGACGGACGACCAAGTATATATGTGTCTGCATACATCGATGTTTGCGTTAGTACGATGACATAAACGACGAAATTTCCCCACCACTTCCATAATAATAACACCAATACACGCAATCTACATAAACCCAATTTT
>CAHIKZ030000393.1:122500-150000 GCA_903632075.3 Acanthosepion pharaonis
AAATAAGAGTTCTCATGTTTGAAAACAAGACAAGACGAAATCTTCAATATAATTATTTGAATTAAATTGAATTAAAGTACCAAGCTCTGTTCCATCTTCAAGCGAATTTTTTTTTGAATGACTAATTCCATAATTTACGCGTTTTATAAGCATATCCATCATTAAAATTAAGATTACTATGGTAATGGCTAGAGCAATTATTTAAAAAAAGGGGACATACGGGTTAATAATTTGTATCAATATCTCAGTTACATTCAAAGAGGTCAAGTCAGGGTAAGGTTGAGGTGTCTAAATTCAAAGCGGAAGACATATATGGGCAGTAATCCGTTAGTAAATAATCCAAGTGAATCCTATTAACACAATATAAAATATTAAATTAAATTCAATGTTTTTTATAATAATGTCTAGTCTGTTTTTTTACTTCAAAAATTTATCCACTGACTGTTTGCAAAAACCTGTAAATTTAATTCTACAAGGTGAAAATGATCATTTACATTATGGTATCTTAATTCCGATTGTATGATATATATATATATATATATATATATATATATATATATATATATATATAATTTTTCGTAAATTTTCTATAAAACAAAAATAACGGCAAAATGTTTAATGTAAAACAGAAAAAATTCCAGTATGCACTAAAATATTTCTTTTCCATGGAAAATTGGGCTGAAATTAGTACAAGAAAACCTTAAAAAATCAATGGGAAACTATCTATGAAAATACAAAGACATTTAAATGGAGTAATAAAATTCAATTAAAAGAATTTACTGAAACTTGCAATATTTATTGGTTGAATAGAAAAGGAAATTGCAATTTTTATAAATAAACAGAATCGGAAATTTGAAAAATCCATATATCGTAACTTCATCGAAAAACTTTTTAGTCAGGTACAAACACACACACACACACACACACACACACACACACACACACACACACACACACACACAGACATACATACATATATATATATATATATAGATAGATAGATAGATAGATAGATGGATAGATAGATATATCAAAGTTTACCCAAAGAACAAAAAGTGTTTTAAGGAATTTTTTTTTGATATTTCAGACTATTTCCGCAGTTTATATATATATATATATATATATATATATATATATATATATATATATATATATTCATGAATTATTCATGCAAAAAACAATTACAAAGGTTAATGATTTAATTGGCGAGAAATCCATCGTCGCAAACAATTCAAATAATATACAAAAACCCATATATATTTTCGTTGTCCTCTTATTACTGAGAGTTAAAACAAGAACAAATTCTATTCCATACCTGAGGATGTCTGTAGGAACAGACGAAAGCTTGTAAAAAAAATAAGAACTTATGCAACAGAAATTTATAAAAACAAGGATCTTTTCATTCATAAACAGGTTCAGGTTTTTTGTATATTATTTGAATTGTTTGCGACGATGGATTTCTCGCCAATTAAATCATTAACCTTTTTTGTATTTGTTTTTTGTATGAATAATTCATGAATTTGTAAATTAATTGCACCTTTATTGAAATTAAATATATATATATATATATATATATATATATATATATATATATATATATATATATAGATAGATAGATAGATAGATAGACTTAGTGAGCCAGACAAACCTACCTAGGTTTCACCTAAACGGATCGTCAGGGAAAGTTTTATTAACGAGGCAAAAAGAGAAACACATATTTTAGGTGATAGCTAAAATCATACCACGTGACAAAAAAAACAAAAAAAACAAACAACACAACCTAAGTGTGTGTGTGTGGGGGGTAAATATTTATTCAACAAAAAAAAATCCTCAAGGTGGAAAGTCAATAACGGGAAAGCGTCTACTTTAGTAGCCAAGATTTAACGATTTCGAAACGAGTCTAGTTATCTATCTATCTATCTATCTATATATATATATATATATATATATATAAGAAATAAATATCAATTGTTCAGTGTCTACATGCATTCAGCTATCATAAACTTTTGTTAGAGTTTTGTCTCAGTCTGGACTTTCAGCTGCAACTGTTGCGAACGTGTATACCTGTCTGGCATTGGACTTATCAGTCATACACTTGCCTGCAGCGACGTGTACAGACTCCCGCTTGATACTCGTTTTTCTGATGTTATCGGACTGGAGGTGTCGTTGTGCAGATGGATGAGAATACAATGGTCGTAGCAAGAGAGCAACGAGTAGGTTTCAAGAATAATCGAAACAGAAAGGAGCCGTATATAATGTATCAGAAAGAGACAGTTAAAATTACTTTGCTTCGGAAAGATGTGATGGAAAATGTAACACTACAAAACAGACTGAAATCAAGTGGGAAAAATGGAAACATTGAACAAACTACCTAAGAGCGCAGAGGCAGCTGAAAGCGAGTCAAAAACCAAACATTGCAAATATATATATATATATATATATATATATATATATATATATATATATATATATATATATATATATACGTGTGCCAAATTATTATCGAGATAACTTTTTTTCTAATATTTCAAAAACCATCCAATCAATTCACACAAAATTTTCACATAATGTTGGCAAGACTAACCTGCGCAATCACTGAAATTTTCATACTGATCTGCCCAGTGTAAACAAACTGGCGCCATATTTGTTATCAGTGCGGTGATTTGAGCGTGCCAAATTATTAGAAAATTGTAAGAATTTACTGAAAATATTGGCCGTAAAAGCATTGTAAGTGATCACCTCAGAACACTCAAAAGGTAAATCTACCCTAGAAATTTCTAAAATGATAGGGAAGTGTCATCAAACAGTGGAAAAGTTCACCGCCGACCCATCACCAAAAGGGCAGATAAAGGCAAGCCGAGGGTTATTTTACGTCGTCTCATGTCACGACTTAAACGAGAGGCCACGAATAACCCTGCACTTACCAGTCAAGAGCTATTCAGTCGCATTGGGGATACTACTGTGTCTAAAAGTACTCGGTGTCGGTATCTGAGGGAAATAGCAACAACAGTCAAACCTGTATCGAAGCCTCCGTTGACGAGAAATCACATTCAAAATCGATTTAAATGGACCGAGGACAATATGAAGATTGACTTCTCTAAAGTTTTGTTCACAAACAAAACTCGAGCAACACTTGATGAGCCAGATAGATGGTGCAAAGGCTGGGTAATGAATGGACTAAATCGCCATCAGCGTTTGAGGCGCCAACAAGGCGGTGGAGGCATAATGATCTGGGGTGGTATTATTGGAAAAACATTAGGGGTCCCGTGGAGAGTACTAGATGGCGTCAAAATGACTGCTGATGCATACATAGTGTTTATGAAGGAGCATCTTGAACCGTGGATGAAAAGGCAAAGAGTTGCCTTCAGAAGGGCCATTGTTTTATGCAAGATAATGCTCCCTCACATGCTGCTCACAAGACTACTGAATATTTGAAACAGTTAGGCTTCGATGGACCTCGAAAAATGAAGTGGCCAGCAAATTCTCCGGATTTGAACCCAATCGAAAACCTTTGGAGCATCATGAAGCGAAGACTGTAGGCCAACGGACAATTCAGGAGCAACGCTGAGTTGTGGGAAGCAATTCTTGACATATCTCGCGGCATTACAGCAGATGACATCCTACAATTAACAAATTCTATGGATCATCGACTTCTTCAAGTAATTTCAAAACAAGGAAAGCACATTCCCTATTAATTTTTTAAAACTGTGCCTTTGTTTGTATCTGTTATTATTTGTTTGATTATCTTATTTATTAGCTTCTTTTGATCATAAACATTCACGTGCAACATTAATAAACGTTTTTTTGCTCAATTCTGGAAATTGTACTAAACCTTACTAATAATTTGGCACCGCGCTGATAACAAATATGGCGCCAGTTTGTTTACATTGCGCAGATAAGTACGAAATTTTCAGTGATTGCGCAGTTCAGTGTTGCCCACATTTTGTGAAAATTTTGTGTGACTTGATCGGACGGTTTTTGAAATATTAGAAAAAGTTATCTCAATAATAATTTGGCACGCAATGTATATATACTAGCAGCCTGACCCGGCGTTGCCCGTGCTTGATTCAAAAATCGTACGACTCATACAGCAATCACTATCGCTTGACTTAAAATATTTTTGCCCTTCCTTGCCTTTGCTGCGCTGATGTTGCTACATGCCTTATTTCTTGCCTATCTCACACTGCGAATTTTTTCTAACCTCTATACTAAACATTAAATCTGTTACGAAAAAAGAACTAAATAAAATGAACACAAAACGAACAGCAAATGCCATACAGATTTAATTTTTCCCACTCGTGACGAATGAAGGTATCGATTTTTTTGCATGCTAGCATGCTAGTTAACATTCGTGTCAGTCAGCTGTTGGCTCTCACGCTGGCCCATAGAATCTTCCTGCCCATTCGTGGCAGCCAGCTATAGGCTCTCCGTCTTGCCAGTAGAAAATGGCCGCAAACTACATGAAAACTGCCGTAGAAGCATGAAAAATCGATTATTTCCACTATCGATGGGAGTTGGGAAATGCAAAGTCGGTCTTGGCCTTCCCGCTAACTTGGAGCAT
Organism: Acanthosepion pharaonis; assembly: GCA_903632075.3. Classification (NCBI taxonomy): domain Eukaryota; kingdom Metazoa; phylum Mollusca; class Cephalopoda; order Sepiida; family Sepiidae; genus Acanthosepion; species Acanthosepion pharaonis. The sequence continues at coordinate 127,062 of CAHIKZ030000393.1, forward strand.
GTCCATGTAAATTTTGGTGCAAATCCGTCGAAAATTGCTGTCGTGCATTCATTACACACACACACACACACACACACACACACACACACACACATCCTGCCTGATATATACATATATATATATTTATATATATATATATATATATATATATATATACACACACAAATTGTGCAGACCCATTCCCTACGTACTGAAGCAATATGAATTGTATATATACTTAGAGATTCTTGATAAAATCCAAAGAATAATATGCAATGTTATTGGTCCTGACCTGGCATCTCGGCTTCCGTCCCTTTCTTTTCTTAACTGAACTTCCGTCTGTCTTTTCTACAAAGGCTTTCAATTATTCTGACGAATTTTTCTGTATATATAAAAAAAACTATTTTTTACTATATGAATGAACTAAAAAAAAATGCTAAAACTTGTTCCAGGGTGTTGCAGTTAGCAAATTTTCAACGCGAGGTCATTGTTCTCTTTAGGAAAGAACATCCAAGATGGGGAGTGAAAAAATGCCAAGGCATTTTACCAGAATTCCTTAAGCTGAACACCACATCAAATATTTCTGTTTTTGTTTTGTTTTAAGCTACCAAACTTTACTATATGAATGAACTAAAAAAATAACTGACATATAATTTTTTAACGTGTTGTTGTTCCAAGATACCGTACTTATGAAATTTTCAATGCGCAGTGATTGTTCTCTTTAAGAATGAACAGCCAATATGGCGTTCTCTAGTTTAAACAATACATCTAACATTTGTGTTTTTGTTCTGTTTTAAGCTACTAAATTTCTATCGTTTGTTTTTATTTCAAATAACTGTCACAAAAATCCCAACACACTGCATATAAAATTGTAATCCTTGTAAATATTCATTGGTGTTTCATTTTAAAATATTGTTATTTTCTCCGCTTCCGCCACAGAGAAATTTTGCATATGGGAACTAGTTAGGAATTCATGAAGAGTTTCACGTATTATGGCGGCTGGATTAAGAATGGCAAGTATGAATGTGTTGTTTGGGTGTAAGGAATTCTGATGTATTTTTGGTTCTGTTATTGTGGCTAGCTAAATTTAAGTTAAGACAGATTGAAGAACCGTCATCCCCTATCTTTGCCTTTTGGTTTTGGGCCTCATTTCTTTTATTTTCACAATAAATATTACTTTTCTCTATGGTATCTACATTGGTACCTAGATTAGCGACAAGGCCTCTTCATTTTACAGTTTAAATTGCTAGAATTAAGTTCTATGCTAAGTATCATTTCTGTGAAATTAACTTACACGACAGTATTTAACCTGAGTTCTGCACACACGGACGGACATGTATGGATAAATACATTGAAAGAGACGAGAAATAAGAAGTGTTTTGTTATTGACGGCCGTACCCATGACAACGTATATTCAGCAGACTAACACTGTGTTAATTGCAAATTTCAACAGAAAAAAAAAATTCACTGTAATAAACAACCAAGTTAAAGCAAGCAAAAAGAGAAAAAAAAAACTACCAATTAATTATAATTAGACAGAATGCGCGGTTGTTAAAGAAAGGGGACCAACTATTATGTCAGTTCTGTATCGGAGACCATAAATGTCAGAAAGATAGGGAAAATAATAGGTCAATCGAATGTTTCTCTATACGAGAATTTTCTTTGTATATGATATTAATATATCATACTAGCAGCATGACCCGGAGTTGCACGTGCTTGATTCAAAAATCGTACGACTCATACAGCAATCGCCATCACTTGACTTAAAATATGTTTACCCTTCCTTGCCTTTAAAGGAGTGCCCTTTGCGTGCTGATGTTGCTACATGCCTTACTTCTTGCCTATCTCACACTGCGAATTTTTTCTAAGCTCTATACTAAACATTAAATCTCTTACGAAAAAAGAACTAAACAAAATGAACACAAAACGATCAGCTTTAAAAAAAAGGACTCGTAACTGGAAAAACCGAATGAAAAAAGAATGTTAACAACAAATACTTTTTCACACGCAACCCAGTTCTGCGGAATCAGAATCAACGTTGAGTTTAAGCAAGCGAATGAGCCAATTGGAGTAAAGTGTCATGCAGATTTAAATTTTTCCCACTTTTGACAAATGCAGCTATCGATTTTTTTTTTTTGCATGCTAGCATGCTAGTTGACATTCGTGTCAGTCAGCTGTTGGCTCTCACGCTGGCCAATAGAATCTTCCTGCCTATTCGTGGCAGACAGCTATAGGCTTTGACTCTGGCCAGTACAAAATGGCCGCAAACTACATGAAAACTGCCGTAGAAGCATGAAAAATCGATTATTTCCACTATCGATGAGAGTTGGGAAATGCAAAGTCGGCCTTGTCCTTCCCGCTAACATGGAGCATGTGCATGTAAGTTTTGGTGCAAATCCGTCGAAAATTTTGGTCGTGCATTCGTTACACACACACACACATACACATACACACACATCCTGCCTTTTATAGATAGAGATGAACAGGATTCGTCAGCTTGTCTCGCTAGAATAATTACGACTGGGTAGTGAGTCTTGTCCCACATCTGGGCTACGCTTGGAAAATCACTATCATATGAACACGATATTATTATGCAAATCAATGCTTTCACAAATAAAAAAAACAGTTTTAGTGAAATGATGTGGGCAATTTTTTTCAGTATATACTAATTATTTTAAGAGAAATTTATTTATTTATTTATTTAGACTCATCTATTGATTTATTTTTTATTATTAATTTTTTTTATTTGTTTTATTTTATTTATATCTTTATTTATATTTTATTCTTTATCTTTATTTTTATTAGATGAATCTATTTAATTATTTTTTAACATTTTTTATTTATTTTATATTTAGGGGAAATCTATTTATTTAGAGGGAAATTTAGAGGAAATCTATTGTGTGTATTTTTTTGTAATTTTCAACTCATAAAAACCGCCTTTTTTAATCATTTCACCCATTATTAAAAAGCGAGTGAAACATGAACTAAGAATTGGATTCAAATCTTGAATGGTAAGCAAGAAGATGGAAGAGAGTTTCATAAACAAGTCAATAAATTGTTATCGTAGATCTTACGGTTGTCATTTCATTCGGTAAAATGACGAGACCTTGCCGCCAATCTGGCATTGCGCTTTCATTGGTAAACTAAATACCATAATGGAGAGATCACCGGAACAATTACCATGAAAGAAAATTTAGAAAAGGCAGAGGGAAGCTACATTACGTCGTTGTGAAAGATAATTAATTGGCTTTTATCAAGGATCTATAAATATATATCAGTAACACCGGATCATATTCAACACCTGAATAATTACCATGAAAGAAAATTTAGAAAAAGCAGAGGGAAGCTACATTACGTCGTTGTGAAAGATAATTAATTGGCTTTTATCAAGGATCTATAAATATATACCAGGAACACCGGACCATATTCAACACCTGAACAATTACCATGAAAGAAAATTTAGAAAAAGCAGAGGGAAGCTACATTACGACGTTGTGAAAGATAATTAATTCGCTTTTATCAAGGATCTATAAATATATATCAGAAACACCGGACCATATTCAACACCTGAATAATTACCATGAAAGAAAATTTAGAAAAAGCAGAGGGAAGCTACATTACCTCTTTGTGAAAGATAATTAATTGGCTTTTATCAAGTATCTATAAATATATACCAGGAACACCGGACCATATTCAACATCTGAACAATTACCATGAAAGAAAATTTAGAAAAGGCAGAGGGAAGCTACATTACGTCGTTGTGAAAGATAATTAATTGGCTTTTATCAAGGATCTATAAATATATATCAGTAACACCGGACCATATTCAACACCTGAATAATTACCATGAAAGAAAATTTAGAAAAAGCAGAGGGAAGCTACATTATGTCGTTGTGAAAGATAATTAATTGGCTTTTATCAAGGATCTATAAATATATACCAGGAACACCGGACCATATTCAACATCTGAACAATTACCATGAAAGAAAATTTAGAAAAGGCAGAGGGAAGCTACATTACGTCGTTGTGAAAGATAATTAATTGGCTTTTATCAAGGATCTATAAATATATACCAGGAACACCGGACCATATTCAAAACATTATATAACGTAGATTTGGGCGAAAGAAATGTCTTAGCATGACACAGTGGCCCATGTTTCCTAGCATCAGACCTAGCAATTGATTCAGTATAACATTATCCCTTCATGTTAACGGAAAACTTTAGCTCGAGGAGGCGCAATGAGTCAACTCTCCTTAAGGCTAGCATCAGCCATGCTGATGGAAGCGTTCTCTCAGATAATAAATAGAAAAAAAGTTTCGTTTTGAAGGCGTTAAAATTATAAAGCCATTCGTTACCCTGTTTAACAACAGAAAGTGGGTCGTTTTTTTTATCAGCTGCTAATATGACCCTATCGAACTGATCAATCTTGAACAGATTTAGTCGTTGTAGAATTAGACTGTGCGCTTTTGATAAGGTGTCTGTTGACGTGGAACCCACCGAGAAGAAACCTTCGTCCTGCCAATTTTCTCAACTCTTTCATGGGATATGCTAATAGCATTGACTAGTTGATTTGTAGTCATTTGTCTGTCATTCATCGCCATGTGGTGAACGCAACTAATATTTTTCATGGTGGTGGCATTCGCAGAATGCCCAGACCTTTGGTCATCTTCAGAAACCTCCCTTGCACTCCTAAATTCAGTTACCCAATTTACCATTTGATGAAAAAAAATTTGACTAACATATAAAAATAACTATATTTTACTATATGAATGAGTTAAAAGATTGCCAACATTTGTTGTTCCAGGATGCAGTTAACAAATTTTCAACGCGAGGTGATTGTTCTCTTTAAGAAAGAACTCCCAACATGGGGACTGAAAAATTGCCAAGAAATTTTACCAGAGTTCTTTAGGCTGAATTTTTTATTCTGTTTTAAGCTACGAAATTTTACTATATCAATGAAGTAAAAAATAACTGACATATAAATTTTTTAATGTGTTTTTATTCCAGGATACGGCTGTTATTAAATTTACAACGCACGGTGATTTTTCTCTTTAAGAATGAACAGCCAACATGGCGTTCTTTAGTTTGAACCACTACATCTAACATTTCTGCTTTTGTTCTGTTTTAAGCTACTAAATTGCTATCCTTTGCTTTTGTTTCAAATAACTGTAACAAAAATTGTTGCCAAAGCAGGAGATTCATTCCCTATTGTCGTAACAATGTCGACATGTCAACATGTATGTCCTTGAGTGCCAAACCCCTTCTCTGTAGGTACTTGTTAGTAGAACGATGCCAAATTTTATCCATTTCCAAGAGAAGTAGCTGTTAGTTGCATCTGAAACCTCTGAACAGTTCGATATCAGTTTACCTGGAAGGAAACAATGCAGTTATTCACAAGAAGGGTTGAAATTAATGCATGCAATATTTCACAGCTCTAGTGTCACTCCTTCAGAGTAAGGCTATGAACTTTTCAGCCCGCTCTCATAAAATGCTGAACCAAAGTCTATGAAAATCACAGGAAGTCATCATTATCATGGGAGACTTAAACACTAATGTAGGCAGGGAAAGGGCAGGGAAGATTCGAACCCATAGGGAACGCGGGGGAAAATGGGCCCAATGGTGCACAGCAAATAACTAGGTAATAGCCAACACATAGTTTCAAGGTCATCCTAGACGATTATGGGCATGAAGGAGTTCAAGAGGAGAAACTAAAAACCAAATTGATTATATAACCATCAACAAAAGATTCATTTAATCCAATGACTCATTGCAAAACCTACCGAAGTGCCGAATGCGGAAGCGACCATCGCCATCTTATATGTAAACTAAGATTGAAGCTACGGAAATTGAAGAAGCCTAAGGCAGCAGCCAAACTTCAATACAATAATCTCCTGAGTGATCTAAACCTAAACGAAAAATATAATGGCAATGTGAAAAGAAGATACGAGGCAAACAATGGAGACGCTTTAGTGACATCAGCAAACGATATCATCCCAAAGGAAACAGGACGAAGAAGAAAAAACGAATGGATGACTGATGAGATTCTCTTTATGATGGAAAGGAGACAGAAAACCATGACAAGATATGGAATGGAGTACAGAAAATTACACATTGAAATAAGGACGAAATGCTGACACGCTAAAGAAGAATGGCTAAATGAAAAATGTGTAGAACTGTTTAATTGATAAAGTCGATATAGCTGGATGGAAAGCTCACCAGAACAATTGATTGAAAACAGGCTGCCAGGTGAGGACGAATTTGGTTGGAGCTTCTTCTTTGGATGTTTTTAAAAGAATCTCTAGATACAAAGCAGAAAGAGCAGAGTAGATGTAGAAGCAACATTCGGTGGGTAGCCTAAAGGTAAATTTATAAATGTACCCCATAGATTCAGGCGATAAGCTTTTTGTGGCCCAGTGAACTAACGTTCCTAGCAACAGGGAATTAAAAGTTTCCTTAAAGCAGCCGCTGTATGCAACAATTATAACAGGACAAGGAATGGTGAATCCTATATTGCAGAGCCTAAGGCGCGAGTTATGTAAACAATTTGTTAGTCTATGACGTTCTGAAACATTTCGGCCTGATTGTCGTCCGGACCGATTCCCAGTCATCTGGCAGCAATACTAAAATAATGTCAGATAACCGATCGAACCATATTCCTTGGTTCAACAATTTCAGGTTTTCACAAATGCCCCCCCCCCCCCCGGGCGACATGCACTAAACCAATTTATCATCATTCCATTCATATTCATTTCCACATTGGTAAGGGGAAACTATCACTCACAGGACTTCTTCCGCAGAACTGCAACTTTGTGGAACAGACTCCCAAGAGGATGCTTCCCTGACTGCTACAATCTTAGCCTCTTTAAGTCAATGGACATCGTTATCTATTTTACATGTCTTTATAATATGCACTCTTTGCTTCCTCCTTGTAAGCACTTAAAACAACGTCGTTTAGTAAGCTTCTAACATGAGTGGCTCTTGAGACTTTTATTAGATGTTAAAATATTAAAAAAACAAAAGAAAAGAATACAAAAAATAGAACACAGAGAAGAAAGTGTAAGTTTTAAGGAGAAGATATGCAAAGAGTCTCCTGCTAACAATGCGATAAAAGAGCTTCAAATATATTTGGGGTAAATCCTAAGCTTCAAATATTTGGGGTAAATCCTTGGAGAGATAAAAACTAACTAGCCATATTGAAGACTATAGAAGCGGAGTGGTTAAGCCACTTACCGAGTATCAGTATTGGTAAAGAGGGGTGGTAATTGGGAAGAGTTAGGGCAATAAAAGGCAAGAAGTTGTCGAGAGCCATAATCGGCCAAACCCTGAAATCAGACGGCACAAGAAGAGCTTGTGATTAATTTTTCTTTAAATATGTTTTTTTTTTGTTTCATTTACCAAAACAAATGTAAAATGTTCCAGGAATTTGAAGAGATCATTTGTCCTTTGAGCAGGCTGTGAATGCTAGCGAAATAGATAGATAGATAGATAGATAGATAGATAGATAGATAGATAGATATTAATATATATATATATATATATATATATATATATATATATATATATGTATGTATGTATGAACAGACTGAAAGAGAGAGTGCGGACAGACTGTGATAAGATAGATAGATAGATAGATAGATAGATAGATGTGAACATTCTGAGATACATGGATATTAACAGACTTAGATAAATATATATGAACAGACTGAGATATGTATATATATATATATATATATATATATATATATATATATATATATATATACAGAGAGAGAGAGTTATATGATAAAACTGGGAATAGACAGATAATAACAGACAGATAGATAGATAGATAGATAGATAGATAGATAGATAGATAGATAGATGTGAACATACTGTGATAGGTAAAGAGATAGATTAACAGACTGGGATAGATATATAGATAGATTGATAGAGATAGAGAGAGAGAGAGAGAGAGACATGAACAGACTGCGATACATATATATTAACACAATGTGATAAATATATATGGACAGACTGAGATGTATGTATATATATTTAGAGAGAGAGAGAGCAAGAGAAAAAGAGAGAAGGGGATATGAACAAACCGGGAATAGAAAGATAATAACAGACTTAGCTAGCTCGCTAGCTAGCTAGCTAGATAGATAGATAGATAGATATAAAAAGAATGAAATAGATACACATGAAAAGAAAATTAAATCTCCCAACTCCCATTATAAATATCTGGTCAGATAAAAAAATATTCGGGATAAAATTTTCAGTATTTCAAGCGGAGAACAAATTTAACTTTGTTTGTAAAACTGTTTATCCAAAACGATAGAGATCAAACGGCGAATAAAAATGGTGTCTCTTTTAAAAATGTAAACTTCAATCAAGATGTTTGCCTAATATAAATGGCGTCTGGCCAATGACTGTCTTTCTTTCCCTTCTCATCAAATTGTTGTTGTCAAATTTTGCAGTCATACTGTACAGCCATAATTGACGTTACTACGATGCATATTGTAAATAAGAATGAATTCATCGAAGAACATTTTAAGATTTTGAAAAAATAAATAAACTCTGTTACTTTTTTATACTATTTACATTCGAAGAATAAAGAATATAATATATATATATATATATATATATATATATATATATATATGGTACCATATACGGCAGCTAGATGTTTTCCATAAAAGCTGTCTGCGTTCAATCTGTGGAGTTAAGCTTCAAGATAAGACATCTAACGTAGACCTGTTTAAAAGGTGTGATATTGGAGGAATCGAGACTTTTCTCATACAGTCTCAGTTACGGTGGACTGGTCATGTCTTGAGAATGTCTGATGACAGGATGCCCAAGATCTTAATGTACAGCCAGTTAGATCAGGGCTACAGGAATGTAAGACGCCCATGGCTAAGATACAAAGACAAGCTGAAAAGCAACTTGTCAGCTGTCAATATACCACATAACACCCTTGAGCGCTTAGCCTTGGAACGGGTAGAATGGAGATCAAGGTATTTTAGTGGACTCAGCAATTTTCATTCTGCTTGTATGAATCATCTTCAAGAAGCGAGAGCAAGATCTAAAAGGTCAGCCAATCTAACAGTGATCTCATCTCACAATCCTCACACTTGCTCCATATGGGGCCCCCTTTTGTAAATCACTAGCGGGTCTTAAATGCCACTTAAGATTAGCGCACAAAATTTCATAACTGAATCAATAAGCTGTCAGATCATCATACGTAGAAACCGACGGGAGAGTCCAATATATATATATATATATATATATATATATATATATATATATATATATGTATTTATGTATGTATGCATGTAATTATGACTTTGAGGATCCCTCAAGTTTGAAAAATATGGAATGAATAAATATATAAAGAATCACATCCTAAGGCAGTACTGCTTCTGGGTAACATGTTTCACGCCTGAGACATCGGCAAATAACTTGTCCTTTTGCCGGAAGTTAACTAAAATCACATCACGCGTATGTGTAAAGTGGAAATATATATCATATATATATATATATATATATATATATATATATATATATATATATATATATATATATATATATGTGTGTGATATCCTATAGTTCCTTAAGCCAAACGGCATTACAAAATATAACTTCAATACTACAACAGAAAATAACACTTAACAATGCCTCTAGTAATCCTGTCCACACAAACATATATATGTACAAAAGTTGAGTATAATCTATCATGTATTCAATAACGTATATCATATGTTTTATTACTTTAACGTGCCCAAGAAAATTATCGGCATTAAATGACCCGTAAGGAAATGATATGCAGTGGAACAAACTAATCTATTAATCGTAGTCTTAAGCTCATGCAGTATATATCATTGAGTAACCTTTTACTTGAGTGTTTCTTAGATCTTTCATTGGGTGAACTATTCATAAATAAAAGATACGTAGTTGCAAACACTGGAAAATAAAACCAGCCACGTGAAAACGAAGGATTCCTTGACAATGGTCCACCCGTGAAGAATAAATCAACTGGGCAAAAGATAAAATATAATACACCCCTTCATTTAAATGTCATTTATTATGAAAAGAGATTTTACGAAGATGCTTAGAATATGCTACTCACTATGTTAGCCGGGTATTAATGAAAATTTTATAAAACTTCTTGGGCTATGGGTTAAATAGCAGGATAGGCTGAGCTCTCTAGCCTTGATTGTCAACCAGTGTAAAAGAAGGATCACTGTGAATTCTGAAATTCCAAGTCGAAAACGAACAGAAAAATATTTCATTATCGTTTGTAAAATTGGTGACTGGCAGAACTGGAGAATATATAAATATGGGTATCCACTGAAATAATCTCTGAATTAATTATATATATATATATATATATATATATATTGTTCATATATATATATATATATATATATATATATATATATATATATATATATATATATATATATATGATAATGATATTTCCACTTTACACATACGCGTGATGTGATTTTAGTTAACTTCCGGCAAAAGGACGCGTTATTTGCCGATATCTCAGGCATGAAACTTATGTTATAATTTTTTTTATAAATAATAATTATATCTGCTCTACTTTGTATTGAGCACTCTTTTAAGAATAGTAATTGTTTGTTATTGGAATTCATTCCGTATATACCAATTATATATTTGGTATATATATATATATATATATATATATATATATATATATATATGAATTTCCTCCTTGATCATTTTTATGACCAAGGAGGAAATTTATAATGTCATATAATTTTAAAAACAACTTGAAAGATGTCGTTTGACAAACACAAGGCCTGACCAAAATTAACGATAAAAAAAATTATGATAATTAGAGATAAAGTTCATTTTCTTCAGAAACAGTCATTCGCTCCTGTTGTTCACTGTCACTACCAAGCAGGGATTTTTTTTTTTCTTGACGAACCTAACTGAAATAATAAAACAAAAAATATTAATTCACAACTCAGTGTGTCTGACAATTTAATTTTTTTATTATTTTTATTGTTCAAAATACACGCACACACACTCACACACACTCACACATACACGCATATATATATATATATATATACAGTGCATTGCGAAAGTCTACACCCCCTTGGAACTGGATGCATTTTGTTTATTTTGATAGGAACAATTCATATTTTAAACTTCAATAATTTGTTTTAATAAGCAGATTTATCACACTTATATTTGATAAGCAAAATATATTTGAAAAATTTAACACTGATTGTTAAACAAAGATAATTTTGAAAAATGTCTTTACAAAAGTCAACACCCCCTTTGGAATGTCTTCAGTTAATACTTTGTGGACGATCCTGCTGCGTCAATTGCAGCCTGCAGACGCCTTGGGTAGCCTTCTACGAGCTTGCTGCAGTGGTCTGCTGAGAGTTTTTGCCATTCTTCATGGCAGAATTTCTCGAGCTGTGTCAGACTGGATGGGGAACGTCGATACACAGTCAGCTTTAGATCTCGCTATAGAGATTCTATAGGATTGAGGTCTGGAGACTGGCTGGGTTACTCCAAAACTGTGATTTTCTTGCTAGCAAACAAAGCTTTAGTGCTTTTTGACACATGCTTGGATCGTTATCTTGTTGAAACTTGAAATTGCGATCCAAGCGCAGAGCTCTAGCAGACTTCAGCGGGTTTGCCTCCAATATTTCTTGGTACTTGACACTCTCCATGACACCTTGGATGGTTACCAGCTCTCCAGGCCTTGCAGCTGAAAAACAGTCCCATAGCATGATCGATCCACCGCCATGTTTTACTGTGGGGACGGTGTAATGGGGTTGGTGAGCAGTGTCTTTTTTTAGGCAAACATAGAGTTTCGTATTTTTTCCAAATATTAGGTTGGTGTTAAAAATAATGACGTAATAATGTCGTTTTTTGACGTATTTTTTAAGGTCAAAAAACGACATTATTACGTCATTATTTTTGCACCAACCTAATAACTTGGCTTCGGTCTCATCTGACCACAAAATCTTTCGCCACATGGTCATGGAATCATTGATGTGACTTTTGGCAAAGTTTAAACCTAGCTTGCTTGTGCATAGGCTTCAGAAGGGGCTTTATTTTCTAGCTACCCTCCCTTGCAGGCCAGACCGGTGCAATACACTGGAAATTGCACATGCATAGACATCTGTCCCTGTACTGGAAACTGAAGCTTTCAAGTCTTCCAGTGTTTCACTAGGGTTGGAGTTTGCCTCCTGGACCAGTTTTTATTTTGCACCTCTGGTAAGTTTGCTCGGTGTCCCAGATTTTGGTAGGGTAGCAGTGGGTTTTTTGCACTAACCACTTCTTAAGTACAATTTTAACAGAGCTTAGGGGCAATTCTAATGTTTGCTGCAATCTTTTTTATAGCCATTATTTACATTGTACTTTTGAATAATAAGGTTTTTAAGTTCCTGAGATAGAGGCTTGCACATTTTCTTTCCCAAGTTGGACACTTAATGTTTACTGTCAGAGTCCAAAGACCACCATACCATAAAACCATTTGGTGGATGATTTTGTAGGCAGTTAAATCAACTAATATAGCAAAATAATAGACTTTTGTTTGTTATGGTAGAACACACACGTCACTTTTGATTGTTCTGGATTGTATACATCAATAATAAATTACGTGATAACACAGTATAATATCTGGGTGGGTAGACATTTGCAAAAACATTTTTCTAAGTTATATGATTTTAAGAATCAGTATGAAATTTTTAAAATGTAATTTTTATATCAAAGGAAAGTGTGATGGATCTGCTTATTATTTAACAATCATTGGAATTGAAAAAAATGTGTTGTTCCCTGTTAAATTATACGAAATATATAAATTTTCAAAGCGGGCATAAATTTTGCAAGTCACTATATATATATATATATATATATATATATATATATATATATATATATATAGGGAGCATATCGTCATTCAATTTCATTGACTAATATAGGCATATTATGTCTATTTATCTTTATACTGTTCTTTTGCGTTCTCTAATCAATTTCTTGATGTTAAGATGAAATAGTTCAAGGAAGACGCCCTAGTTTTTTTTTCTCCAAAGTACTTTCGATTTCCTTCAAGATCATCTTCAGGGGTAAAGTGCAAAGACAAACTTATTGTAACTGTGATAAAATCTGCATTTTGTTGTGAGGGTGATTTAAAAAAAAAAAGGCTTGAACGCGCTCTGCTATAATTATTTTTGAATTTTAAATTTATCCGTTGTTGCTATGTAATTTTTTCTCAAACAAGCGTTTCAATATAAAGGTATGACCGGAAATTGGTAGTATGCAAAATGTCGTTAAATATTTATACTTATGATATATATATATATATATATATATATATATATATATATATATATATATATATATATATATATATATATATTCTCATCCATAGACAGGCTGTTTCGCTGTATCACAGCTCAACAGTGTAGTTAGACGTCCGGTTGCCTCTAGCTAGGATTGAAACCCGACTGAATTGGCGTCACTAATTCTACCACTAAGCCCTTGACGCACGACAGGGATGACGGTGATTTTAAGTGTATTTATTTTTAGATAAACACACAGTGACTGAGATAACTCGATTCGATTCACTGAAGAGCCTTGCATTATTAGCCGTAATAGTCACTGTTTACAACCCCACACTTCCTCCCTAGAGAGCTCAACTGAAATAATTTTTCACGATCATAACACACACACACACATATATATATATATATATATATATATATATATATATATATATATATATATGTGTGTGTGTATGTCTTTGTGTGTATGTATATATATATATATATATATATATATATATATATATATATAAAGAGAGAGGGATTTAGTAATTATATTGAATAATTTATATATAATAAATGATAATCCTCACGAAACTTTTACGTATTTTTCATGTCAGCAAAACTGTCAAAAAGCCCTCAATATATAACAAGATCCCTAATATTTAATAAATGTACAAAGGTTCAATCTGAGTGAGCGACTCAAGATTTTCTAGTCAAAACGCTCACAGGGACATATGTTCTATGAATGTGTTGAACTTATTTATACACCTCGAAACGAACGTTCTTCATATTCAAATTTTAAATTTGAATTTTAAATAGCTTTATTGAACATATGACATGCCGATTCTTTCAATGCGAATCCACTGATTTGCCACTGAAATAAGTCAATTGAATTTCTGTTAAATGTTGAATTATATAAAAGTTATTAACAATATATACGATAACTTTGCTACAATAATTCGACTACAGGAGTGAGAGAATATGATAAGAATTAACCTAAATCTTTTACAGTAAGTATCTTTTGATAAAGGAACTTAGAAGCGAAAACGAAAATATTAATTGTTGTGAATATCTGCGTATTTGTTCAAATATTCAAACAATAGCGAACTGGTCTATGGTAGCGAGATTTACAGCCTCTGATCCAGACAGGGGATCCACCTCAGCGCCTTTCATCTTCGATGGCTGAGTTGCATTTTGGGCATCAATTGGTCAAACAGGATAACCAATAACGTAGTGGTTACCTGTGCATAGTAACCCAGCCTATACGCCCTTCCCCAGCATCGCCGAATCCGCTGGCTTGGATATGTACAGCTTATGCCGGATGGGACGATACCGAAAATCCTTCTGTACGGGGAACTAGCCACCAGTAAGAGGGCGGCCTCATCTTCGCTTCAAGGACGTCTGCAAAAGGGGACATGAGGGCAATGTACATGGACATCGAGAGGTGGATAGACGTAACCAACCACCGCTTACGCTGGAGACTTGATTTACACCGAGGGCTGGAGAGGACAAACGAAAACAAAAACCCCAAGTCGACATCAGGGGAGAGTGTCTTCATATGCATTCGTTGCAATTGAGACTGTCACGCGCGCGTGAGCAATGCTGCTCCGCCATCAGCCGCTGAGGCATAACTCTCTTGGGCGCAAATCCAAGGTTTCTTGAGGTCGACGGATGCTAAATACCCCCAGTCATGTGGGCGGGTGACGAGGAGTGTTTCAAGAAACTGTGTTTCTTACGCGCATGCGCGGTTTCACCCTACGGCATCGTTTTAAAAAGTATTTTTTTTTTATTTCAAAAGTTCTGGAAAATACCCGTCCTGGGTATGACGATAAACTACACCCGCGTTCTGGGTAAGACGATAAACTACGTTCAACAGCAAGGCCTCTGATCAGGAGGTTTTCAGGAGCATTGAACCACCTCTTAATTTCTTGTGTTCCCAGGTCTACCCTGACCCGGTTTGGTAGCACCTGTTAGGGTCCCACCTATGAGCAAATAGTTAACCACTAAACAGCGGTCAAAATACTATGAAAATGTAAAAATAGGTTTTAATAACAGAAATACTTTGTAAAAATTACAATATAAGTAACATTACAGTAAAAATTAAAATTTACCAGCAATAATTTTTTGAAGAAAAAAATTGTTACCAGCAATACATTTTTGAAAAAAAATATTACCTATATTAGCTATACTCTTTTGAAAACAAAATACAAGCGATACATTTTTGAAGAAAAAAT
Organism: Acanthosepion pharaonis; assembly: GCA_903632075.3. Classification (NCBI taxonomy): domain Eukaryota; kingdom Metazoa; phylum Mollusca; class Cephalopoda; order Sepiida; family Sepiidae; genus Acanthosepion; species Acanthosepion pharaonis. The sequence goes on from CAHIKZ030000393.1 coordinate 142,571, forward strand.
ATTACCAGAAATACATTTTTGAAGGAAACAAAAAATTACCAGCAATATATTTGGAAAAAAAATACCAGCAATAAGATCTTGTCTGCAACCTATTGAGGTTGATATACCGTAAAACAAAAACAAACCAAACCTGGAAAATACTTGAGTGAATCACGGATGTAAATCGGAGGTGTGGTTCCTTATCGAGTCTCATAGTCCTAGACGGTGCCCCTCGAGATTAATTCTTCGTTACCCTGACAGCCATGGTCGTAAATAAGCTACGTCAGCGAATAGACATACTATGTGTAACATTATTTGTAACCCTCTTTCTGACATAATTTATTCTATTAATATACTATCTTCATTACCAATGTACCATCCTCCTTTCAATGAGTTTATTAAAATATTGCATCTAAACGGCTATTACCTACTGTGCTTTAATAGATAGCGGCTAAGATTTAGGAATCGGAAAGCCGAGTTCGAATTCCAGTTGAATCCATTACATTCACTTTCGTGCTAATCCCGTTTAATCCTCTTCTTCTACCCCCAGCTACGGCTTAATAGCAGGACAGACCAGGTCCTATAGACGTGGATGTCAACTGAACTGCTACAGAAAGAAATAGCAACCTACTGCGGGAAAAAATCTGCCTCGTCAATTATGTATCGAAAGCTATATGATCGCCTAAGCATCTATCACGCATGGCACATATCTGACTTATTTCCTTCAGACTTGGAGTTAGTTTGCTTCGGGAATGAAATCACCACAGTTACGTAAAACCTCAGATAAATAAATCTACATTTTTTTTTACAATCAACAATTTTGGTATTTTATAAATAAATAAAAATAAAAATAATAAAACTGAAATAATATAAATAGAGAAAGTCCCAAGGTATATTAAAAAACCAAAAGAATTTAAGCAAAGTAACATCTCGTAAACGACTTGAAGAATAAAAGATGAAGATCTGGAAGAAATCCAGGAATACATTTGTGCAGAGCAAAGGATACTATTTTTAAAAAAAAGAATGAATTGCGTAATGATCTATAACGTTTGGATGAAAAACATTTAATTAAATATAGGCAATCTGGAAAATAATTTAAAATCTATAATAAATGGGTAACGTCTAGTTCGACATATGCATGTTAAACGAACATTACCAGCATAGCTTTCAGACGCAGTTAGAAATACAAAAAATTATTAGGAAATGCTAGGCATAGATCTAAGAAAGAAAAACTTGAGTAGGAAAGAAACGTAAATGTAGTATATTCCAGCTAGGCTCAAACAAGATCCCTTATATATATATATATATATATATATATATATATATATATATATATATATATATATATATATATATATATATTGTTCGAGTTGCGGTGAATGGATAGAGTGAAGGACAACCACAGAGGTTAGAATCGCGCACACAGGAATTGACGAAGACAAATCTCCAGAGGGCCTCTAGCCAGCATCTTTTGTCAGATCAAGAAATGGACCAATTTTAAAAGATTTAGACTCCCACGCAACTTCACGTGTCTACGCTTTCTGACGGTATGTTGTCTACGCAGCTTCTTGTGGCAACGCCTCTTCCGGCATGTCCCCACGTAACTTCGTGTGGGCATGCCTCTTCCGGCATGCGCCCCTGCAAGCACGCATTTCCTTTCGCTCAGTGCACCTATCCGCCCTGTTTATTCAAGGCTCAGGACACCTGTGCCTCCTGTTTATTTTAGCCACCGGATGCATTTACTGTTTATAGTATGACCAGTTCCGATTTTCGCTCACTATCTGATGCAGCGGAAGTGAGGCCAAAAGTATTCCTCAACCGATATCCAACATAAATATATGATCATATAATATAGGTTCTTTTATGTGCTGAGTCCCTCTAGAACTTTGACAATCATAGGTGCCCACAGCTTTTTGTTATTTGTAGTTCCGAGCATTCTTTGAGCTTTTACCATCTCATTTATTCTTGGGCACCGACATCAGCTCCAGGATAGAGAAAGCCGCCGCAGTCATGGCCAAGCTTGCAGGAGCCGCGAGGGAAGATCAGCAGGCAGTAAAAGGAGCCAGGAGAAAAGCAAGGACAGCCTCCGTTTCCGTGTCATCCAGTTCCATCTGCGCCAAGTGCCGGAGAGACTGCTGCTCCAGAGTCAGACTACACAGTCACCAGAGGCGATGTAACTCCATCGCCTAACACCTACAGCGCCACTCCATCGTCTCCCGTGACGGACGGATGCCGAGACGAGACGAAACGAGACAGACTAGTTAGGTACGTTAATACGTGTTTCCCTCAGTTTCTGATGCTGACACATGTCCTTTGCTTAAAATTCTCCAAACCCTCCAATTACATGAGAAAGAAAATTAAACTTTCGCTTTCTGATGCTAAGTACCATGAGCGTGACTGATTGTCCCGTTCTCGGTCTAACATTATCCAACGGGATGAAGTTTTTCTTCACAGAACCTGTCTGACAATTCCACAAGTCTACCATTCATCCGCCCATTAAATATTGCCACCAAATTTGGCCTGGCGATTCTGCTATGTTAAGAGATTCTTGAAAAACCCAAACATGAATCTGCAATATCGGTCTTGCCTTAGCATCTTGATATCAGTTACATTCATACCACTTTCACATAGATTCGCTGTGCCTTTTCATTAAATATTTTATTGGTTCCTGTCTGAATATTAAGAATATTCCGTCTCCCAATTTATAAACAAATCATACAAATGCTTACCACGATTTCTAACTAATAAAAATGGACAATTCTCAGCCTTATCACTATGTTTTTGTACTTTCTTACCTCGAAGTAAGGATGCTATAATTGCTTGACTGTATCTTTTTAGCAAGACAAGCTTGTTAACCATTACACCACATCGAGATGCCAAAAATGATTTTTCCAAGCGGTGCTTAGATGGGGCACAAGACCAAAAGTCTGGAGGATTCACTGAGGATCGAACTCACTACTTATTCGTAATTGATCGAGCAAGACAAACTTAACTATTACGCCACGTCAAAGTGCACCGGTGAATTTCTAAGCGTAGCTTAGATTCGGCATAAGGCCTCAATTATGAGGCAACCTGTGAGAATCGAACGTAAGCTTCCTAAGCATTACACGAATATGGACCCCCCCCCATTCTTACATTATGATTCTTGTGCCATGTTACTGTTGTTTTGTATAGCTTTTACTTTCATTTCATATACAGGCTGTGCAAAATCGTTAAGCGGTAATTATTATACCAGTATTACTAATAGTATAATAAAGGTTCTATGATTTATTTAATACTAAAATTCATTTTATTCATTAAAATTATTTTAATATTTTTATTTCTATATTTTTTTATTATATTATATTTACTATACTTTTTACGTCATGAGTTCCAGCGCCCTACGCGGCTGGCATCCGGCTCTCACCACTTCACTGTCGAAACTAAATGTAGCCGTCTCTTCTAATCTAATAGCTTCATGTCTCGCACCTATCGCCTGTGGAACTCCCTTCCCTTCTTCTGTTTCCCTGTGAGCTATAATCTCCAGCTATTCAAATGTAATGTCAATCGACATCTCCAGTGCCCTTAATCTATCCACTACCCTCATCCTTTCTTCTATCACTCCTATCTGATCTTGCTATTTCCTGTAACCCCTTGCATCCTAGTGGCTTCCCGCCTTGCTTGGAGTGAAACGCTTAAAAAAAAATAATAATAATACTAAATATTTTGCTGGTAAAGAGGCGTGTGTGAATGACGGGGCAAAGCGGGATCGATATGTTTATCATTGATATGTTTATTATGGATATGTTTCTTATAGATATAACAACTTCTCTTCCTATACACGTGTCCTAGACCCCGTTGGTTTAGTCTCGTTTCCTGTCGAGTTGCAGCCGCTCAGTTCGGACCCCGCTTGTTCCGATATCTCAGTCTTCACATGACTATTGATATAACGAAGGTGAATAAAATAATTCACAATCGAATATATTTGCCATCTATTGACACAAAAAGATCAGAAGTCGGCGACTTGGAGTTTTGATCTATATTTCCATGTAGCCTTAGAAGTTCTTCTTCAATGCCCTTTTGAATTTCAATATCACATTTTCAATCCTCTATTAAAACACCTGACATCTATTTAAATCTCTGCATGTGTTGATTTTAACATATCTTATTCGTAATTTGAACGTGTTGCCAATTATACATTCTGACTTCTTACAGATGATGGTTAGTCCTTTCCTCTCGCTTTCCTTTGCTGCCTAGTCTAAGATATTCTGTAGATTTCCTTCTGTATTTGCCATAAACACAGTGTTACCGGCGTATATAGCACCCTCTCTTCCTATACACGTGTCCTAGATCCCGTTGGTCTAGTCTTGTTTCCTGTCGACGGGCAGCCACTCAGTCCGAACCTCGCTTATTCTGATATAACAATCCTCGGACGGCTATTGGATAAGAAGAGTTACACAGCTTTCAAACTGATTTAGGGATTCATACCAGTATAAGACGTCGATCGTCCAAGTCTTGGTTCTTCAAGCGTTGTGATCCTTACTGGCGAGGAGTCATTCTTCGCTTAGTAAATAAATAAGCCGTGGTAAACTTCTTGTTGATGATAGGGTTGACTGGAAATAAGGTCAATCTCTCACCGAAGAAATAATAATTTACATTGCTCGATCCTCATCTTGCTTTACACGTCTCCTAGGCCACATAGCTGTAGACTCGCTTCCTGTTAACGTGCAGCTCTCAGTTCGGACTCCATTTGTTCTGATATCGTAATATTTGGACGGCTATGGGATAAGAAGAGATCTCCTAGGCCACATAGCTGTAGACTCGCTTCCTGTTAACGTGCAGCTCTCAGTTCGGACTCCATTTGTTTTGATATCGTAATATTTGGACGGCTATGGGATAATAAGAGATATACAACTTCCAAGCTGGTTTATGGATTAGTGCCAAGATAAGTCAAAGATCGTCCAGTCTTGGTTCTTGAAGTATTGTAGTTCTTACCGACGAAGAATTCTGTTTTACTTCTTTTAGTCAATACGCCGTGGTAAATTTTTTGTTGACGTCTGGGCTGACTGGAAATAAAGTCAAGTTCTGACGGGAGAAATAATAATACATGTTTTGTTTAAACATAGACTATTTAATAAAGGTGAATAAAATAATTCACAATCGAATATATTTAACACCTACTAGCACAAAAAGATTAGAAGTCAGTGACTTGGAAGCTCGATTTATGCGTTCAGCAAGGTTTAATCAGAAATTCAAATGAATAACGGGCCCATTCCTCGTTCAGGTGTGTAACTGCGTGTGTGTCTGACGAGCCGCCTGTCTGGCATCCCAGCCCCTCTCTGTCTGCATCCTCAAAATCGAGCTTAATTCATGCATAATTCTGCACCCACATATCCAACTGTTCGCACGCAAAAATAACTGAATCCCCCATTGTTTAAAATCTGGGTTAAAAGACCAAATCCTATATTTTGATTTTACACCATTTCATTCAGAGCCATTGGTTCAAAACCCGAAATATATTCGGCTTACATATCCGTCAGAAACGAAATCAAAAACATATGCCCTGACCTGTCCGGTAAGAGGTCACACCTGACCAACTTGACAAATATTCGTAACTGGGAAAATTAATAAGGATTAGAATAACACATACTAATAGATTCGAAATCGTTGCCTTGAAATTTAAAAACTACAATATCTACCAATAACAAGTTACCTTGTTATTTATATTTGCTTTTATTGATACGTTTCTATAATGAATACAATACATGCGCACATTTTTTCATTAGTGTATACTTACATTGACACCCCCTGTATACATATTTATATTGTGAGTTTAGCATTATTTTGCCCTGTTCTTTTTATTCCTCTTCGTATTGTTTATTTAAAACTTGGATTGTCTTGAATTCCGAAATACACTTAACGATGATCAGATATATTGTCATGGTAATTCTTCTGAGGAGCTTTATTCTTTGGAAGCACGATTTCACTTATTTAAGCGCAGCACTAGGTTGGCAGATAGGTCTCATCTTTTCTGTTTTCCTGATATCCTGTCAACTTCGATTTTCAAAACTTAAATGCAACGTAATTCACCATATTCTTTTCTTGTCGAAACCCATTTTTCTTGTCTCCTGTCTTTAAGAATAACCTTCTCGGATTCCTTCACATTCAGTAATTCGTCACGTCTTATTGGCTCTCCTGTCTTGCTTGTGATGAAAAGATTAAGAAAAAGTTTCCTTTTTTGCTTCAATATTCATAAAAAAAATCATTAATGTTGACATGTTCAGCAAGTGGTGTTATTAGCATAATAAAAGATGTCAAATTTGAAAGTAAACCATTTTTGTTTATCTGCAAGCCGTGTCCCTTCAAGTCGCAGGCGATTATGCTTCCCTAGTTATTCTTGTGTCTTTTAAATCTAAAAGAAAAATCATTGTTCGCTGTCCATTTACACAGACTCGCTATATAGGTCATTGCCCGCTGAACATGTTGCCCTCATTATTTCATATAAGTGTTAATTTCCCCCAGTTCTCTTTCCTCATGCGTCTAATAAATTTGTCTTCTTCTGATTGTAAGTATGTGGCACCTTGCATTATTAGAAATATTCCTAGAAATATGATTTAATTTTTTCTTATCAGTTTATTAAACAGGTTGTTATTTTTTTTAAAAACGGAAAATAACGAGTTGAAAAATAATTCTTTTTAAGAGTGTAGATTTTCCAAAAAGAAGAAGGAAAGAAAGGAAAAAGGAAGGAAGGGAAGAAAAAATTCGGAAAGAGAAATGTTTTACGCATGATAAAATTGAGGGTGGAGATACAATTACAGAAAGAGTTGAGTTGCCGTCGTCGCCATTTTCGAAATATTTTGATAAGAATGTCGGTCAGAGCATTAATTTAGTGGAAAGACTATTATTGGAAAAAGGGAAATTTCTTTCTCCCAATAGAAACGAGATTTTTTGGGTTGAGGGGAGATCCAGGAACGAAAACAAAGGACCTCGTTAAGAATTGGACACCCACGTTAATAAAGTAGAGAATTTCAATGTAGAAAGGGATTTTCGACTATCAGGAAAACAAAGAGGTACAAAAAGATGGGACAATTTTTTTGTCACAGAGGGCGCCAAGAAGGCGGAAAAGATGCTTTCTAAAGTCAAGACTAATTAGCAAGATCGTTTCAAAGTCCAGGTGAGAGAAACCAAAAGATTGTCAAGGGCGTACGTGCAAAAGGGGAAAAAAAAGGAATTTGGATTTTTTTAAACAAGAACGATGTAACCAGCAAACAGAGGGGAGAGAATGAATGAATGAATGAATGGTCGAATAGAATCAAAGAATGCGGAAATGAATGAAAGAATGAATGAATGAATGGTCGAAACGAATGAATGAAATGAAGAAAAGGGAAAGAAATCGAAAGGAACGATTGAATGAAAAGCGGTCACCTGAATAAACGAGAGAAAGAGAATGGAATGGCCGCCCCACCAAAGGA